>BQNB010013370.1:7868-43745 GCA_026074375.1 Tanacetum coccineum | reverse complement strand
ACTCCACGACATAGTGAGGCTTTTAGAAGTTGGAGGTCTGCACCATTGTCTACCCCTTACCACCGACAACATCAGAGTCATCCTTAGGTTCATCTTCTAAGAGGTCATTGGATTCATCTTCACCTTCTTTTAGGCCATCTCGCAAGAGATGTAGGTCCCCTACTACTTCGGTATCATCACCTACTCACGATTCGAGGTCGATAGCCCCTACTCCTACTAATCTTTTACCACCTCGCAAGAGGTTTAGAGATTCATACTCACCAGAGGATAGCAAAGAGGAGCATATGGAGGTGGATACTATTGCAAATGTAGGTATTAGTGATGGAGTTGCAGCTCATACTGAGGATAGTGTAGGTATGATAGTTGAGATTGCTGCTAGTGATGTTAGGGCAAATGATGAGGAGTTTGAGGCAGAGGCTAGTACGGCTGACACAAGAGAGATTGTTGTAGATCCTTTGGCTATTGGTGATAGTTGTGAGTCTTCTAAAGGAGGTATTCCTGATCTTGAGGATACCATTTATGATATAGTTCACTACATGTCAGAGGTTTGTATTGATAGGATTACTGAGATTAAGACCACTCAAAGACAGTTGGAGGCTAGTCAGTTGGTAGCTAGTGGAGAGAGAGCTAGTTTGGTTAGGAGGATTGGGTGGTTAAGACCAGAGTACCTAAAGGTTCGAGCCATGTTGAGTATAGAGAGAGATCGGATTGACAGTCTTCGTTGGCACACGGCACTTTCACTGAGGAGTTTTGTCAGCGTTCGTAGGGTATCGTGATTGATACTCAGAGAGACTTAGGAGGTTGAGTTCGTATGTTGTGGTGGCATTTGGGTTTTCACCCTTAGAATTAGTGTTAACCATGATCATGTAGGACATTTACACTGGATGGTTATGGTCTGATGTTAGCTGTAGATTAATGGTAAATCCATGTACCATCTTGGGTGTTCTTGTAACCGAATTTTGCTTGAGTCATGAATGAAAAGTTGTTTTGATTCTCTCGAGTATTCATCTATATTGTTATTACTAAGTTTCTGGCAAAACATGTTCTATTGTATTTTCCTATATAAACCTTATGTACCATTTATAGTGGCTATACCTCGTATCGAATCTTACCGCGTGCTATGTCTTGTGCTGTAGAACATGACTATCACTCGCTCCGGTATGACCCCTGAAGCAATCGAAGAACTCGTTAACCGACGAGTGGAGGAAGCGTTGGCTGCTTATGAAGCGACTCGTGCTGCCAATGCTCTCGAGGCTGAGAATCAAAGCCAGAACGGCAGTGACGGCGATAATGGAAATAGCGATAATGGAAATGGTGAGAATGGAAATGGTGGAAATGGAAATCCAAAGGATAATGGTAGAGGTGATAGACCTGTTGCTAGAGAATGCACATACCAAGACTTCATGAAGTGTCAACCACTCAACTTCAAGGGAACGGAAGGAGTTGTCGGGTTGATAAGGTGGTTTGAGAAGATGGAAACAGTGTTCCATATCAGCAATTGTCCAGAGAAATACCAAGTCAAGTATGCTACTTGCACACTGTTAAACAGTGCACTAACTTGGTGGAACTCACATAAGAGGACTATTAGAGCTGAGGCTGCATTTTCCAATGTCAATGGTGGAGAGCTCATTGATATATTTAAGCTATGACTGAAGTGTACTGCCTAAGAAATGAGATTCAAAAGATGGAATCTGAGCTGTGAAACTTAACCGTGAAGAACAATGATTTGGCTGCTCTTTATAACTAAGAGATTTCAAGATGTGACTTATGATGTGCACCAAAGATGGTCCCCGTGTGAGGAGTGATCGGGATGAGAAATTCTATGGAGGGCATCCCGATAACATCAATGAGATTGTAATTGCCGCTGAACCTACAAGACTGCAAGATGCTGTTCGAATTGCTAACAACTTAATGGACCAAAAGTTGAAGGGATATGCTGTGAAAAATGCTGAGAACAAAAGGAGATTGGAGGTCAATCAGAGAGACAACCGTGGACAGCAGCCACCATTCAAAAGGCCAAATGTTGGGAAGGGTATCAGAATGGGCGAGATGTCTATACGGCTAATTTAGGCAAACAATGAGAAGAAACAGTATATGGACCAGTTGCCTCTCTGAACAGTGTAAGCTTCACCATGAAAGGCCTTGCATGTGGATGTGGGAAGTTAACAAGGATTGGGGGCATTTTAACCAGGGATTGTAGGTACACAAATCCTGCTACTTCTACTCAGAGGGGTCAAGTAGTGAATCAGAGGGTTTTAACCTGTTTCGAGTGTGGAAGGCAAGGACACTTCAGGAGTGATTGCCCAAAGCTGAAAGATCAAAACCGTGGAAACAAGGGAGAATTACATATATATCCCTATTTTGCAAAGAAATTACATATATATCCAAACAAACTTAAAAATTACATATATGTCCATCTTTTGCTTCAAAATTACATATATATCCCTCTTTTTAAAAAAGTTGGTGAAAAATTTTGAAAAAATTCCACAAGATCGTGTATGTTAGTACATAAAAAAGTTGTGAAGGAAGTTTTTCTAAAAGTGGATAGTTTTGCCGAAACAAATTGTTAAAAAAATGTTTGTGCATTAAATCACTTTTTTGTGCATTAAAAATTCGTTTTCGTACCAAACTTCTTTATTTACATCGAAATTATTAATGCGCATCATAGTATATAACAAGTATAAAATTTTGTGAATCAATAAAATTTTTGTAAAGGAAGTTTTTCTAATTTTGAGTTTTTATATTTTTTTTAATGCACACAAAACGAAATTTTGATGCACAAAATTTATAATGCTTAAATTTTCAACTTGTTATTAGTATGATGTGCATAAAATTTGATTGTAAAAGTCAAATAGAAGTTGGGTACAATAACGATTTTTTGAATGCACTAAAATATTATTTATTGCTCATAACGTTTTTTTGTTTACTTTTTTTCGGCAAAACTATCCACTTTTAGGAAAACTTCTTTCACAATTTTTTTATGCATCAACATACACGATATTGTGAATTTTTTTAGGAATTTTCGATAATTTTTTAAAAAGAAGGATATATGCGTAATTTTGAAACAAAACGAGGGATATATATGTAAAAAATAAGTTAGTTTGGATATATATGTAATTTCTCTGCAAATTAGGGATATATATGTAATTATCCCTGGAAGGGGAGCTGGAAACAAGAATAGTGTTGGTGAAGCAAGAGGAAAAGCTTATGTGTTGGGTGGAGGAGACGCTAACCCCGATTCCAATGTCGTCAAGGGTATGTTTCTTCTCAATAACCATTATGCTTCTATGATTTTTGATTTGGGCGCCGTTAAAGTTTTGTTTTTGTCGACACTTTTTGTACTTTGCTTGATATAACCCCCGATACTGTAGACGTTTGCTATGCGATCGAATTAGATGACGGGGAGGGGAATTTTCTGAAACTTATTCCATCTTTGAGGCTTCTGTACATTAGGGATTTGTTAGGTCACCCATTCAATATTAACCTAATGCCAGTAGAACTTGGTTGTTTTGACGTCATCGTCGGCATAGATTGGTTAGCTAACCATCATGTGGTAATCGTTTGTGATGAAAAGATCGTGCGAATTCCATATGGAGATGAAGTTTTGATAGTTCAAGGTGATAGAGACGGCAAAGGAGAAAAGTCGAAGTTGAGCATTATATCGTGCACTAAAACTCAGAAAAATATTAAGAGAGGTTGCCTAATTTTTCTGGCACAAGTGACAAAGAAGGAAATTGAGGACAAGTCGGAGGAGAAGTGAATTGAGGACGTGCCGACAGTACGGGACTTTCCGGAGGTATTCCTAGAGGATTTGTCTGGATTGCCACCATCACGACAAGTTGAATTTCAAATCGACTTGGTCCCTGTGACTGTGACATGTGGCTCACGCGCCCGTATAGATTTGCACGACGGAAACTGCCAAGAATTGTCTAATCAGCTGTAAGAACCTTTCTGAAAGGGATTTTTAAGACCGAGTTCTCACCCTAGGAGCCTCAGTTTGTTGTCAAAAGAAAGATGATCTTTTCGGATGTGTATCGATTACCGTGAACTAAACAAGCTGACTGTAAAGAATCGATATCCACTTCTAAGAATCGAAGACTTGTTTGATCAGTTACAAGGGGTCGTGGGGTTCTACCAATAAGATCGACCTGAGATTGGTTATCACAACTCAAGTTTCCGAGAGGAAGACATTCCAAAGACAACGTTTAAGACACGCTACGGTCACTATGAGTTTCAAGTGATGCCGTTTGGACTGACCAACGCACCGGCGGTATTCATGGATCTGATGAATTAGGTGTGCAAACCGTACTTAGATAAATTCGTGATCGTTTTTATTGATGACATCTTGATCTACTCCAAGAGCGAAGAAGAGCACGCATAACACCTTAAGTCAATTTTGGAGTTGCTTAAGGAGGAAAAATTATACGCCTAGTTTTCAAAGTGTGAATTTTGGCTGTTGAAGGTACAATTTCTTGGTCACGTGATTGATAGTGAAGGCATTCATGTGGACCCAACTAAGATTGAGTCAATCAAGGATTGGGCATTGCCAAAGACTCCGATAGAGATTCGTTAATTTCTAGGTCTTGCTGGCTATTACCGATGATTTATCGAAGGTTTCTCAAAAATTGCCAAGCCTATGACGAAGCAGGGAATCAAAAAGAACGTGAAGTTGATTGCTAGTGAAAATGGCAAGAAGCTGTTTTTTCAACTGAGTTGAAGCAGAAGTTGTGTAGTGCACCGATTTGGCTTTCCCGAAGGTTAGTGACACCTTCGTGGTTTAACTGTGATGCTTCTCGTAACGGATTGGGCGCAATTTTGATGCAATGGTAAGAAGTCATAGCTACGCGTCACGCCAACTTAAGGTTCATGAGAAGAATTACACTACCCATGACTTAGAGCTTAGAGCTGTAGTGTTTGCTCTCAAAATGTGGAGACATTATTTGCACGGCACAATTTTAGTGCGTTGACAACAACTTACATAACATACCATTATCATGGATTCACTGTTCATAAGAGTTTGCAACATATTCTAGATCAGAAAGAGTTGAACATGAGACAACATAGATGGTTGGAGCTGTTGAGTGACTACGACTGTGAAATTTGTTATCATCCAGGAAAAGCGAACGTGGTGGCGGATGCCTTGAGCCGAAAGGAACGAATTAAGCCACTACGAGTTCGAGCTTTGGTTTTGACGATTGGCTGAACCTTACTGTGCAAATTTTAAATGCTCAAGTTGAGGCGAGGAAGGAGGAGAATTATGGAATAGAATATCTGTATGGTATGATTAAGACGCTAGAGCCACGTGCTGATGGAACGTTATGCTTGAGGAATAGAAGTTGGATACCCTGTTTTGGTGACTTAAGAGAGTTGATTATGAATGAATCGCTTTAGTCAAATTCAGTTATTTGATCCATCTGGATTGGTCAGATGTACCAAGATTGAAGAATCTTGTATGGTGGCCAAATAGAAAGCGTGGATTGCCACCTACGTCAAGTAAGTGTCTTGACTTGTGCATTGTTAAGCCGAATGCCATAAACCATCTAGACTTTTTTTTTTGTTGTTTTTTGTTGGTTCAACTCGTGATCCTCAGTATGAAGTAGGATAGCATTACTATGGATTTCGTTACTATTATGCCCAAAGGACAACGTCTGGTCAGATACAAATTTGGGTAATTGTAAGACCGTTCACAAAGACTGCTTATTTCTTACCAATAAAGAAAACCGACTCAATGAAGAAGTTGACGAGACAATACTTAAAGAAAGAAGTCTCGAGGCATGGAGTGCCAGTTTCGATTATTTCTGATCAAGACAGTAAGTTTACCTCTCATTTCTGGAAATCGTTGAACGAAGCCCTAGGTACTCAATTGGATTTTTTGGTAGTACGGCTTAACATCCACAGAATGTTAGGTCAAAGTGGAGAGAAACTCATCCAAACCTTATGACGGGACATGCTACGTGCTTGTGTGATTGATTTTGGGAAAGGTTGGGATAGACACCTACCTTTGCTGGAGTTTTCCTACAACAACAGTTATCACACGAGTATCAAAGCTGCACCGTTTGAAGCTCTCTACGGCCAAAAATGTCGATCGCCTATTTTTTGGGCTGAGGTTGGAGACGCTCAACTCACTGGTCCGGAAATTGTTCATGAAACAATTGAGAAGATCATTCAGATCAAGAAGAGTATTCAAGCTGCATGAGATAGACAGAAGAGCTACGCCGACAGGAGACATAAGCCATTGGAATTTGAGGTTGGAGATAAGGCCATGTTGAAAGTGTCACTGTGGAAATGGGTGATACGTTTCGGCAAACAGGGGAAGATGAACCCTCGCTATATTGGACCTTTCACGATTCTTGCTAAAGTGGGAACGCTTGCGTATCGACTTTAAATCCCAGAGCAATTGAGTCGAGTTCATAGCACTTTTAATGTTTCCAATTTGAAGAAGTGTTTCGTAGACGAACTACTAGCTATTCCGTTGGATCCAGATTGATGACAAGCTCCATTTCATTGAAGAAAAGTTGATATTTAGGATCTGGAGATGTTAAACGGCAAAAGCAGTTGCCGCTTCCCAATCGTGAAAATCCATTGGGATATTCGAGACGGGTGCACGAGTTTTACTTCTGGGGAGCGTGAGGGTCCAAATTGAAGAAAATAGTACCTCTCATCTTTTCGTTAACTTGTTCCACGTCTTTTGCTTTAAGGACAAAGCTTATTTAACGGGGGAAGAATGTCACACCCCGAAAATTTCAGGTCAATATTTTTAAACTTTTCTGATCATTATTTTTGATTTTAATACGTTACGTTTAAATCCGGCAGTTTACCGGGAAGTTAACCTGCGTAAATCTTAAAAACGTCATCGGGAGCGTTCCGACTTCAAATTTTGATTAGTTTAGATATTATATGAGTTATTTTATCTTTTCTAAGTGTTTCGTAGTTTACGATCACTCCGGTATTTTATTTTTACGCTTTAGCGTTTAAATTGCGTTTTTGCGTTTTTGACCTAACGGAACCCCGGGAAACCTAAAATATTTTAATGTAAACTTTAGTTTTTAATCCATTTCATGTTCAATAAGTCAAAATTTCGTTCCTCTCTTCTCTTGTTATATTGTGACGCCTAATCCAAACAATGCACCATAGTTTGAAATTAAATCGAATGCATCTTTTCTTGAATCTTCCCAAATGCTGATGGGTGAAAGTGACACATGGAGAGTCCTTCTCATACACAATATCTCAAGTTTGACATTATCATGTGATATTGCAACCCTTTGCTTCATTGACCATAACTAAGTCCAACTTTGCATCTAATGAGGAACCAAGACTCAAAATTTTAATCCATATAGTCTTGTGGCTTGCTATTGCCCGTTAACCCCCACACACACTCCTTTGGTGGTTTGGTTGCGTCACATCGTGCACTATGATGCATACCTTTAACCTAATCTTGTCCTATAAGACAATACCATATCACATTTAGGGTTTCATAATCATTTTCAAGCCTAAAATATATTCTGCTCTCAAACCTCTCATTCTTGAAGCCCTACGAACCAACAAAACACCCACATAGGAGTTTTATTTTTCTTTGATTTCTTGCATAATCCAGGCATTCCAAGTTCATTTCTAAGGTTACCTAAGGTGTTTGCAAGTATTGGTTCTTTGATTTAAGGGTTTTCTTCAAGATCTACAAATTAAGGTTTGGTTATTATTTGGATCTTTGTTTTTCCAAGATATAGTGATTTTGGGTATTAATCTTGTGTTATTGCTTATTTGTTCTTCATTCTTGTAAGTATCTTGAATCTTTCTTTGTGGTTTTTCTTATGTTCTTCTTATATGTTCAAGATCCATACATCCATATGTTGTGTTTTAATTTTTGAAAGATTTTAAAGACAAGTTTATAAAATATAATGTATACTTACTTTAGTTGTACTAGTTAAAATATTATGTTTCTTGGTGAGATGTGCAGTTGAATGAGTTTTGTAACAATAGAAAATGAAATGGATTAGGTTAGGTCTTAGGTTTGTTTGTTTTCGTTCTTTGTGGATTAGTTTATGTGTATGGAGATTCTGGCTTAGATTAGGCACTATTGTATAAGTTTGGGTGTTTAGGTTTCGTTTTTGGCAACAAAGTGCTTGCGGTGTCCCAATTTTTGTTTTAGGGGTTTGGCCGACCTTATAATTTTTTTTATTAGCGTAAAAGTAGATTTTGGAGTAGAGTCGTTTTAAATAGATAGTTTTTCTTTATTTATATATCGCATATTAAAATTGGATTTAAAACGACCAAGTTATAGCCCAATAAAACTTGAATCATTTTTCGACAAAACCGAATGAATAGTGTGCTGATATGAACAGTAAAATGAGTTTTTAGACACTTTCGAATATTTTTGTCTTTATACGCTAGTAAACATATTGTAACCATTATACCTATTGTTTAGTTTTCATTTAAAGAAGCGTTAGATATTTTGGGAAAAAGCCGATAATGTTACTAAACTAGTAAGTTTGGTAAGAATTTAGGCGGAAGGACTTAGAAGTTTAAGTATATTAAGGCTCGTTAAGTGCGTTTTGAATATAGGGAAACTAAGAATTTGGGGGACGGTATTAACGTCCCGAAAACTAAAACTTTCCTATATTAGCAAACCTTTCTAAAAAATGGGATTTTTGGTTTGACGCGAAACTTAACGAAAAAAACATATGGTTTTATTTCCGTCATGAATTTGATTAATCAAAACTAAAAGCAAAACACACATGGATGTCTATTTGGTGATGATCAATATTGTGAATTTCTTGGCATGATTTCGTGTTTCTGAGACGTGTTATTATTCTAGGTCGCGGCTAGATTTCTATATTCATCTTTTTACTTGAGTGATTATTATTTGTCTCTTGCTAAGGTGAGTTCATAGTCCATGTTTTTCTATTTTATTTACTTTTTTGGGGTGAGTTACATTGCTTGTTTTTTAAAATATGCACACAATTACTTTACGTTTTCTTTTCTGATTACATGTGCCTAAGTTGCGTATAGTCACTAACTGCCAGATTTTTCATGAACATAATTGTCTTCATTACTGGGTATAATATTAATTAACCGACCGTACTGGTTAAGTAAGCGCGAATGTTGTAAATAGATCTATTGGGAGTAATTATCCCTATCCAGGTAAGTAGCGCTTACTAGATTCGGAGGTCCCGAACAAACGGATATATACCATGTCGGATTGTCAATAGGTGATCTTGGTCAGATACCTTTAGGGAAAGTAATTCTATTTGGCATATAAAATGCTTCCTTTTAAATTAAGCTTCGGTGTCATGAGCTTAGCGCAACAGTAAATTTCTTTTTATGTGAAGTTGTATCTCCTATAACTGTCACGTGCGTACTGTAACTTATGGTCCACGTTTATATTAAATTCAAACCTATGAATTCACTCAACTTTATGTTGACCGTTTTAGCATGTTTTTCTCAGGTGCTTAGCTATGGATGTCTTTGCTTGCTTTATGGTGTTGCCTTGCATTGGACCAATTTTCAAGAATTACTATTATCTATGTTAACATCGTTGTCAAACTTTAAAACCTTTTATTCGCTTCCACATATTATCTTTGGGCGTATGTAAAACTTTAACTATTTTAATTTATGCAACGATGTTGGATTTTTTAAACGTACCCTTAGAGGTCGTTCTTTGTATCTTGTGTGATGTGTATTATGATGCCACGCCCCCGGACACGTGTTTCCGACTAGGCCCCGTTTGGGGGTGTGACATTTGTAGCCAAAAACAGGAAAAGTGAAGAAAAGAGCAAAGAAATCAAGTTTTATACGAGTACGAAGAATCCCAAATCAAGGCTAAAGATTGGAAGCATTTCAAGAGTACAAGATTCAACCATTCGAGCTTCCAAGTCCCAAGGATGAGCCTAAATGAAGTATTACTAAAGTATAAAGACCCACGACCAAGCATGATTAAAAAGGAGAGCTTAAACGAAAAATCAAGCAACACTCACCAGGGGACGAAGCCCCAGCCGACCGGCTGAGACCTCCAGCTGCGCGGCTCCCCTGCGTCCGATGAACCTTGTTTATCTCGAATCTCCTTGAACTCTCAAGAAGGATCTAGACTCCTATTCCCTGGCATCTTATGACCCTTTGCCAGGCAATGAAGTAAAAATACTGTTGGGAATAACGTTTCTAAAACTTTAGTACAGACAGTACAAATAGTTTGTACTGATTGTTATAGTTTTTACTGTCAGTACAAATGTTATGTATGATCATGTTAGTTAGTAACGCATAGTAAGAAACTAGTTTAGCTTTTATAGTTTATGTAATTTAGTGTTTAGTTTTTAGTACCGTTATGAGATATGTATGAGATATTTAGAAAAAGATAGGTATGCGTTTTGTAAGATGTTAGGTTTAATCCTTAGATCTTATAAAAGGATTCCTATTGGCATAGTTAGAGATACGATCTCAAGATATCTCATAGCAAAATCATATCTTATTAGTTAGTAATCTGTAATCGTTCAAAGCAGATTAATAGAAGTTATTACTTAGTTCTTCATTGTTTTTCTTAGTACTTGTGTTAAGATTCCGCATTAACACATAGTTATTTCATAATCAGTGTTATCTACATAGTCAAACTTTATTTATACATCTTGCTATCATCCCTTACATAGGCTCCAAAGATCTATTCTAACAAGGGACTCTCAAGTGGTATCAGGGAGCTGTGAGAAACTCTGGAAAAGAAGAACAATCTAATCAAGTATAAACTTCAAACCTTCACATAACTAAACATTGTTTACATCACAAGATGAATTCCACCCCACCACCACCTCTCCACCATCTTCATCACAACACAACCCAACAAACTCCTTCATACAGTTTCAACCTATTCAAGATGCCTGATTCTCAAAAAGGGGAATAATAATATATGGGGCTATGAAAATGGAGAACTATTTGACCATCAGACTATTTCAAAATCTGGGAGGTTTACAAAATGGGAATGGCACCTGTATCAATCACTATAGTTATATCAGGACAAATTTCAAGGTTTTGCTCTCCTAGAGCTGCAGAAGAGATTGTAGCCAGAGAAAAAGAGAGAAAAGCAAGGACCACCTTGCTTATGGCCCTACCGAAGATCATCTTGCTAAGTTCCATAAGATGACTGATGCAAAAGAAATGTGGGATGCCATCAAATCTAGATTTGGTGGAAATGACGATTCCAAGAAGATGCAAAAGTATATCTTGAAAGCAAAGTTTGAGGGTTTCTTGTATCTAGAAGAAGGGTTTACAAAGGCTATATGAAGGTTCCAAAGTCTCCTGAGGTCAGTTAGAGATTCATGGAAGCTGGTGTATCTACTGAGGATGCAAATCAAAAATTCCTAAGATCTCTACCTTCTGCCTGGTCACAAGTTTCCTTAATCATGAGAACCAAACCAGGAGTGGACAATCTTAGTTTTGATGATCTGTACAATAATCTAAGAGTTTTTGAGAGTGATATAAAAGGCTCTACTGCATCATCTTCTAGCTCGCAAAATGTAGCTTTTGTCTCTGAGAACACTAGCACATTACTAATAAGTTTGTACCGCTTCATTGTAAGTTTCCAATTCTTCTGGTAATAACTCAAAGTTTGAACAAACTTCATATACTTCATTACTTGCTAATTCAATCAAGTTGCCCTAAATGGATCATGAAGGACTTTGGAACAGATTGATGAATATGACTTGAAGAGATGGACTTGAATTGGCAGTGGCCATGTGATCTTCTATTGAGATATCGAAAAGTTTTACTAGACAACTGGTAGAAAGCTACAATTTGATGCAAAAGAACCTGTTGGCTTTGATAAAACCAAAGTGGAATGCTACAATTGCCACAAAACAGGGCATTTTGCTAGAGAGTGTAGAATCAAGGGAACTCAAGATAACAGGAGGAGAGATGCATGGAATTCTGGAAACAAGGATGGGAGCAGAACTGTACAGAAGGAGGATTCTAAAGCATTGGTGACAATTGATGGAGAAGGTGTGGATTGGACAAATCATTCAGAAGATGAAGATTATGCTTTGATGGCTTGCAACAGCTCAGACTCAGACACAGAGGTAATTTCTTGTACAAATAAGTGTAAAGAGTCTTATGCTAATCTTAAAAAACTATATGATGCTCAGAGAGAACAACTAAGTGATGCAAGCATAGAAATAAAGGCATATTCTCAAGGTCTTAAGAAAGTTGAAGTAAGTTAGTTGCTCAATCAAAAAGGACAACTTTGGTCTGTATGAACAAAAGATAAAGTTTTATGAAAAATAGATTTAGAAGATAAAAAGATTTTCTCAATACCATAGAAATTATTAGCCGAAGCTCAAAGTAAAAGAAGATTAAAAGCTAAAGTAGAAAAATGGCATATCTTCTAAGAGTCTAGTCAAACTGCTAATTACCAATATGAGGTGCTTATGATAAGTTTGGCTTGGGTATCTTCTAGGGGATCACAGCTATGATGGTTTTTTTGAGTATGAAAATGAAGTGTTGCAGAGTGTTTTTTTGAATAAGAGAGTGAGATAGAAAACCAACATTTGTTTGATAGTTTTGTTACAACAAAGGATTGCATGCCTGTCCCCCACCATGACAGGGATTTATATCTTCAGGACCTGATGTAGAAATAGATGATTCTAAGTTTACTTATGGTCCAACAGATATCAATCGAGTGAAATCTGAATCACAATTATGTGAAATTGATACCTGTGAACTCTAAATTAGTGCAGAAACCCTCTGAATTAGTGTACTGAACCAGTTGTCATGGATTGATGTTGAATGTCAACTAAGGTCTGGTCTGATGCTCCTATCGTTGAAGAGTAATGAATTTGATAGTGAAGATGAGTATGTGTCATATACTAACAAACAACAAGAAAAACCCTAGTTTTGTAACCAGCAAGTAAAAACTCTAGGGAATATTGTTTTAAAAGTCAGTTCAAACATAGTCAAAAAACCTAAAGTTGACAAGAAGTTTTGGGGTATTGTGTTTACTGTAAGGCATGTTTTGTATGTGGTAGTCTTAATAATTTAATTAGAGATTGTGATTTCCATGAAAAAAGGATGGCAAGAAAAGCTGACTTAAAAATGGTTGGAATAATGTGCAAAAAGTGAATAAACAAAACCAATTTGTTCCTTCAGCAGTACTAACTAGAACTGGTAAAATTCCAGTTAATACTGCTAAAGCTAGCAGTACTAAAAATTTTAGTACTGCTAGGCAAAGTTTTAACAGACAGACAATACTAACTAGTACTGCCATGAAAGTTAATACTGTTAATCCCATTGTGAATAGAGCTAGACCAGCAAATGTTTTTTACAAAACTCATTCACCATCCTCAAGGCCTTTCAATAGGACAACAGTACTTAGAACATATTTTTCAAAATAAAAAGTTAATATGCTAGGTATCAATTTAGTACTGTTGGGGGAATAAAGGGAAGACTGCTGTTAAGCCTCGCAGCGTTGTAATTAGAGATCACAAGTACAACTGGCACACTGTCTCCAAATTACAATGGTGGATTCCAAAATCTTAGAAAATTGTTTACTTTCAAAGATTCCACTAGGCAAGACTCAAACGACAAATAAAGGCTTGGGTCCATTAGTGGAATCTAATCTCTTTCTTTTTATTTGTTGCTGGATTATCCACATTAGAAGCTCTAAGCATAAGCAATTGTGATAGTGGATGTGCTGGCTCATGACTGGGAAACCAAGGCTACCTTGCTGATTTCAAGACATTTCAGGTGGCCCTGTTGCTTTTGGAGGTAGTAAAGGTTATTTTCACTGGTAAAGGTAAAATTAATCGGGTTATCGTTTAGATTTTGAGGATGTATGCTTTGTAAAATAACTTCTTTTCATTTCAATCTTTTTTCTGCGTTGTCACAAATATGTGACAAAAAGAACAACGTTCTGTTTAATGACTCTGAATGTCTTGTTTGTTATTTGAGTTTTAAGTTACCTGATGAAAAATCATAGTCCCTTATAGTATCTTTTTTCAATAATTACTTAAAAATCCCCCAGACAAAACGATTATGTACAGTTTCATAAGAGAACATTTTCCTACAGGAGGATTGGCTTGTTTAATTGCAAAGGCCACAACTGATGAATCTAACAAATGGCATAGGAGGCTGGGTCATGTAAATTTCAAAAACTTAAATAAACTTGTGAAGGGAAACCTTGTCAGAGGTTTACCTTCAAAGATTTTTCAAAATGACCACACTTGTGTTGCTTGTCAGAAAGGAAAGCAACACAAGGCCTCTTGTAAGGCCAAAGCAGTAAGCTCTATTAGCCAAACCCTACAACTTCTTCATATGGATTTGTTTGGACCTACATCTGTAAGGAGCTTGAACCATAAGACCTATTGCCTTGTAATCACTGATGATTTTAGCAGGTTTAGTTGGGTATTTTTCTTAAGAACTAAGGATGAAACTAGTGCAATCCTTAAGGACTTTATAAGACAGATAGAGAACCAATTGAATCAAAAGGTTAAGACCATTAGAAGTGATAATGGAACAGAATTTAAGAACAAGGAGGTTATTGAATTCTGTGGGATAAAAGGGATCAAGAGGGAATATAGTAATGCCAGAACTCCACAACAAAATGGAGTTGCTGAGAGAAAGAACAGGACCCTTATTGAGGCTGCAAGGACCATGCTTGCAGATTCATTTTTACCTAACACTTTTTGGGCTGAAGCAGTTAGTACTGCTTGTTATGTTCTAAATAGGGTATTAGTGACCAAGCCTCATAATAAGACACCTTATGAACTTTTAACTGGTAAGATACCAATTATAAGTTATATAAGACCTTTTGGGTGCCATGTGACCATCTTGAATACCATTGACCACCTTGGCAAGTTTGCTGGAAAATCAGATGAAGGGTTTTTAGTTGGGTATTCTCTACAAAGCAAGGCTTTTAGGGTATACAATTTAGAAACCAAAAGAGTTGAAGAAAACCTGCACATCACCTTCTTAGAGAACAAACCAAATGTTGCAGGAAAAGGACCAACTTGGCTTTTTGATCTTGATTATTTAACTGATTCTATGAATTATCATCCTGTTAGTTCAGAGAATCAAGCTAACCTACATGCAGGTCAACAAGAAGCTAACCAAAATGCAGGTACAGAAGAGACTATTGATGTGGGGGATTCTGACAAAGAAGATGACTCTACTCAAGACTGCTTTGTACTCCCAATATGGCCTTCTTATTCTTCAACAAATACTCCAGCAGTAACAACAGATGATAAGAGAGCAGGTCCAAGAGAGGAAGAACAAGTCTTTATGGATGACCTTGAAAGACTTAAGAAGCAAGAAAAAGAGGCTAATGAGGAAGCTGAAGTACTAAGGAAGAAGTTTGAGACCTTGGTGATAAAAGAAGGAGCTGCTAAGCCTAGCAGTACTAACATTTTTAGTACTGTTAGCACACCAGCCAAAGCTAGCAGTACTAACCCACTTAATACTGCTTAGTCTTCCAGTTAGTACTGCCAGTCCTTATGAAGGACTATCTCTTTCTGATCCAATTAATCCTGAAGAAGATGATTCAGAAATACCTCCTCTTGAAGATATCTATCAAAATTCCACTGATGGTATTTTCACTAATTCATCTTTTGATGTATTGAGGGTGCAGTGCTGACTTCACAAACATTGGAAATGTTGTGATTGTTTGGTCCCATTCCCAACCAAGAATTCACTCCACTCATTCCTAAAGCATAATTCTAGGAGATCCAAACTCAGCAGTTAAACATGAAGCAAGTAAATAAAAGTTCTGGAGCTCATGCTTAGTTAGCTATGGTTCAAAAGCAAAAGAGACAACCACAAGGACTTTCATTCATGTTTATTTGCCTTGTTTGTTGTCTCAAACCATATAACCCAAGAAGATTTCAGAAGCTTTTAAGATGAAAGCTGGGGTTGATGCTATGCAGAAGAATTGTTGCAGTTCGAAGATACAAAAGGTTTGGGTCTTAGTAGATTTGCCTTATGGGAAGAAGGCTATCGGTACAAAGTGGGTTTATCGAAATAAGAAGGATGAAAGAGGAGTTGTTGTAAGAAATAAAGCAAGTTAGTTGATCAGGGACTAGGCAGAGAGGGGATAGACTATGATGAGGTTTTTGCTCCTGTGGCAGGATTTGAAGCCATAAGGATCTTTTTAGCCTTTGCCTCATATATGGGCTTTATAGTCTATCAAATGGATGTTAAAAGTGCCTTCCTTTATGGGAAAATTGATGAAGAGGTATATGTGTCTCAACCACCAGGCTTTCTAGATCCTAAACATCCTCAGAAAGTATACAAAGTTGTCAAAGCTCTCTATGGGCTACATCAAGCTCCCAGAGCCTGGTATGCTACTTTATCTACTTTCTTATTTGAAGAATGGACTAAGAAGAAACAAAAACAGGAACCATGACAAAACTCTCTTCCTTAAATGAAGGACAAACATGATATTCATACTAGTTTAAGTATATGTGGATGTATTCATCTTTGGGTCTACCAAGAAATCTTGGTGTGGTGAGTTTTTTTTTAAGGCATTAATGAAGAGTAGATTTCCAAATGAGTTCAACAGGGAGGAGCTTACTTTCTTTCTTGGATTCAAGTCAAACAAAACCAGATGGTATCTTTATTAGTTCAGGATAAGTTATGTTGCTGAAATCCTGAAGAAGTTTGACTTTGTTAAATGTTAAGATGCTAGTACACAATGAGACTCAGAAGCCTTTAGTCAAGGATGAGGAAGCCAATGATGTGGATGTTCATCTTTATAGGTCCATGATTGGCTCTTTAATGTATCTGACTGCTTCTAGGCCTGACATTATGTTTGCAGTTTGTGCTTGTTCTAGGTTTCAGGTCACTCCAAAGACTTCCCATCTAAGTGTTGTCAAGAGAATTTTTAGGTACCTAAAGGGCAAACCCAAACTGGGTCTTTGGTATCCCCCCCCCCCCCCCCCCCTCCCCCCCCCCCCCACCCCCCCCCCCCCCCCCCCCCCCCCCCCCCTATAGAGTGTTTTCCTTGTTTCTTTGAAACCCTGGAATCCTACTCAGATAGTGACTATGCTGGAGCAAATCTTGACAGGAAATCCACAACAGGAGGTTGTCAATTTCTTGGCAGGAGACTCATTTCTTGGCAATGCAAGAAGCAGACCATTGTGGCTACTTCTACTACAGAAGCAGAATATGTTGCTGCTGCAAGCTGCTGTGGGCAAGTTTTGTGGATTCAAAATCAAATGTTAGACTATGGGTTCAACTTCATGAACACAAAGATCTACATTGATAATGAAAGCACCATATTGCCTATTTTGTAAAGACCAGTATATCATTCCAAAACAAAGCACATTGCTATTAGGCACCATTTCATAAGAGATGCTTATGAAAAGAAACTCATTCAGGTGCTTAAAATCCACACTGATGACAATGTAGCTGATTTACTCACCAAGGCATTTGATGTTAGCAGGTTTCAGTTCTTGGTTGTTACTATTGGGATGATAAATCCATAAGCTGCATTGGTTAAAGGGAGGCAATATGCTGTGTTGTATAGTTTGTATAAAGAAACATGTTAACCATAGATGATGCATTTCTAGAGATATGACAGAGTTTAGAGGATCATTGAGAAGAGGTACTGATGGTACTGAAACACTCCTGATACCTACATTGTTCATTCTTTGATTGGACAAAGTTAGTACCGATAGTGCAAACTTAGTACCGCTGGGCAAAGTTTGTACCGCTTTAGAGAGGTTAAAGAAAAATACCGCCAAGGGTACAAAGTGTAAATTGAAACGGTTTCCTTGAAATTAGGTCTCCTAAACCTATATAAACCCATTTCAATTGCGCAGTTTCGTACGCATTCTCTCTCTAAACTACATTGCACATTCAAGCCATAATATCTCTCTAACGACACTCTCCCTTTTTTTATTCAAGTACAATGGCTGTTCTCCTTTTCCCCCCTTTGATTCATGTCCGAAGCATAACATGGTCGCATACTTGGAGAAGTCTGAAGGGAATGCAGAGTTTCACGAGATTATTGACTTTCTCAAGCGAAGTTCTATTCATCATGCTCTCACTGTAAGTCCTGTTGTATCTACTACATTTGTTGAACAGTTTTGGACGTCTGCTAAGTCCAAAACAATCAACAATGTTAGACACATTACTGCCAAAGTAGCTGGCAAGTCTGTGTCTATCTCTGAGGCATCAATAAGAAGTGATCTTCTTTTTGATGATGCTGATGGGATAGACACATTACCTAAATCAGGACTGATATTTGTGCTAATAAGCAAATGGGGTATGAAGGGGGATTTAACAGTTTTAACATTTACTAAAGTTTGTTTACACCCTATGGAGTTTTTATTTCATACAATTAATTCATCTGTCTCAGTTCCAAAATTCCTATTGGGATCAATTCCTACTACATTGCCACAGTGTAATATGCTTAAACAACTAATCAAAAGTCAGTATTTTTTCTAAATTAATCTTTGATGGTATGCTTAGACATTTAGATGCTAAGAAGAAGTTTGTAATGTACCCACGTTTTATTTCTATCTTTTTAGGTAAACAACTAGCTAATGTGTCTGTACCTTTAGATCATTTTCCTGTAAATACTTTAACTAGTAAAGTTTTTTCTTTCATGGTTAAGAAGGGTAAACATTTCTCAGGGAAAGTAACCCCTTTGTTTGCTACTATGTTGGTCCAACCAACTCAGGATGAGGGTGCTTCTTTAGAAAGACCATCTGAAGCACTACCTACACCCTCTCCTGCTCCCTCTAGTGAAATACCTCTTGAGCCACAGCCTGACTCTCCCCTGCTCAAACTAGTAAGGTACCTATTGAGCACCTAGCCTACCTCTATTCCCCAAGGACTTCACCCACATATTACTTCCCGATTTATCCAGAAAAATTTTACTTTTTTTTTTGGTGAGAATCTTGGAGGTCATTCATCTAGTGATAGATCCCTTTCAGGGAATGAGGGTGACATGACTCTCCAAAGTGTATATGATCTTTGTCTCTCTTTATGTGCACAGGTTTCAGATCAAGCCAAGGAAATACAAGACTTGAAGGCTCAGATCACAAAGCTCAAGAAGCAAGCTAAACCTGTCATAAAGCACCATAAAGCATATCTGAAAAGTGTCTCCTTGAAGCAAAGATTCCCAAGAAAGAGCTTCTCAAAGAAACATAGGGTGCACAAAGAGTCTGTATCCAAACAAGGGAGGAAGTTTGCAAAAGGTGAATCATCAGTTCAAAGAGATCCTTTATTTGATGAAGTTCCTGAAGATACAGTTGATCACATGGACACAGAGAATGCTCAAGATGAAGGGAGGACAAGGGAAATAGTGGATGAAGACAAGGAGATTGAGGAGAATGTACTTAGTACTGAAGATGTACTTAGTACTGACAAGGAAGGAGTTAGTACTGACATTGAAAAAGTTAGTACTGACAGACCAATAGTTAGTACTGACGGATCCAAAGTTAGTACTGACAAGCAAAATGAAGGTACTGAAGAGCCAAATGAAGGTACTGAAGAGCAAAATGAAGATACTGTAGAGAACTTTGAAGGTACTGAAGAGAACATTGAAGGTACTGAAGAGAAAGTTGAAAGTACTGATGGGCATAAGAAAGGTACTGAAGAAGAAATTGCTGCTCAAGCCACTCAAACATCCACTCAAACACCCACTTCTAAAATATTTGGAGATGATGAAACAATAGCTAAGGTTCTCCTCAACATGAGTCAAGCCAAAGCAGTTTCTAGAGAAAAGGAGAAAGGTGTAGAGTTGAAGGATGTTGAAGAAACTGATAGACCTAAGCCTACCTCTACAAGATCACTTCTCACATTGAAGCCTCTTCCAAAGATTGATCCAAAAGACAAAGGAAAGAAGAAGATTGAAGAGGAGGATGAATCTGAAAGTGAATCTGATGGTATACCTGAAGCTGAGAAAAAGTTTAAACAGCTTGAAAGTGATGAAGAGTTGGCTAGGAAAATGCAAGAAGAGTGGAGATGAGAGGAACAGAACACTAGTAGCTGAAGAACAAGTGCCAATGGATAGGCTCTTATAAGAGAAACTTTTGTTGATATAAAGGCAAGGGATTGAGGCAGATAGATTCTTGTGAGAAGCTTCAAGAACAAGAAAGTGAGCAATTTACAATAGAAGAAAGAGCAAAGTTCCTTCATGAACACAATATACTGTCTCAACAGAAAATTTCTGCTAACAAAGATCAGAAGCTATCAGGAACAGACCACCAACCAAGAATCAACTGAGAAATCAAATGATGACCTACTTGAAGCATGTAGGAAACTTCAAGCATGCTGAATTGAAAATCAAGAAGTTTGAGGAAGTACAAGCTTTGTATGAGAAGATTAAGAGGTCAGATGAAGATTTTATCTCTATTGGGTCTGCTGAAGATGAAAGATTGATCAAAAGGATGAATGAGAAAGGAGTTGATTCCTCTAAAAGTGAAGTACTCAAGGAGGAAAGTAAAGAAGAAGTTCAGAAGGAGAGTAAAGAAGAAGAGAGTACCAGAAAGAGAAAACTTGGTACTAGGAAAAAGATGAAGTCAAGGAAAAGAAGATATATTCAAAACACTTCTGAAGATGATAGTGACAAAGAGAATGATGAACTAAGATTGCACTTAACCATAGCTCCAGATGAAGAAAAAGAAGTGGACTATGAGATACTTGACAGAAAATATCCAATCAAAGAATGGAAGACAGAATGTCTTGGAACCAAACCACAGACTAATCAAGCTGAAGACATTGAAGAGATTAATCAAAATGTGGTGATTAGAAGTAATGGACAGAAGAGATACTTTAGTACTTTGATGAGAGTATTGTCCATATTTGATAGAGAGGATTTGAATGCTGTGTATCAACTGGTTATGGACAAATATCAAGATGAGATACCTGAAGGGTTTGACAGAGTACTTTGGGGAGATTTGATGGTTTTGTTCAACCCAGATGATAAAGATGAGTTTTGGAGTTCACAGCTAGATTGGATTATAGTAAGTTGGAAGTTGCATAGTTCTTCAGGAATACATACTTTAGTGACTGACACAGGTTTAGTCATCCATATGCTGGTAGAGAAGAAGTATCCTTTGAGAAAGGAAGTACTGATGCAGATGCTGAAATTGAAGTTAGAGTCTGAAGAAGAAAATACTATGGCATTGGAGTTGATTAAATTTGTCAAGAAGATACTTGCAGAGTTAGAATCTGAAGGATAAGATTGATGGGATTGAGAAGGGTTTGAGTGTTGGCTAACCACCACACAACAAATGGTCATCAGTTCACCATGCTTAACAGGCATAAGAACTGGCTAGTCCATAAGCAAACGGCTTGTGGTAAAGACTTCTCAAATCCGTTTATGGTTGACAATTTACCAAAAATTGTAGGGTTATCAACTCACCTTGCTTCTGTGGTGAAGAGTTGGCTAGTCCATGATCAAACAGTTCATGGTAAAGACTAATCAAATCTGTTGATAGCTGATAGTTTGCTAAAAACTATATGGTTTATCAATGCACCATGTTATTACAATGAAGCATTGGCTAGTCCAAAAGCAAACGGTATTTGGTAAAGACAAATCAATTCCGTTGATGGTTGACAGTTTACCAAAAACTGTATGGTAATTAACTCACCATGTTTTTAAAATAAGAGTTAAAATAATCCAGAGCAAACGACTACTGGAAGGAACATCAAAATCCGTTGATGGACTGTTAAGTTTCCAAAAACTACAAAGCCAACTTATGTGGATTGTTGCTAGAAAAAGATGTTGCTGAGATTGCTGGAGAGAAGACAAAGTTGCTGCTGAAGAAGGATAGAGTTTAAAAGATCAAGAAATGCTATGAGTGTTTGGATACATCCTCTAAGAGATTAAAGAAGTTGAAGAAACATGAAGTTAAAAGAGTTCAACATTCATGTTTAAGGGAGGATTGTTAGGATTTATGTTTTCCTAAGTTAGTACCGACAGTACAAATAGTTAGTACTGATAGTTATAGTATAGTAAACCATGGACAGTAACAAAAATGTAGAGTACTAGATCGAATAGTTATAACATTTAGTAGATAATATTAGTACCAATTAAGAGATATTCTAGGAAAAGATATATGTTATCTGTTAGCGATTTGTAAGCCTGTTTAGGGTTTATCCTTAATCTATAAAAGGATCCCTCTTGGCATAGTTAGAAATACAACCATATATGAACTTAAGAAATCTCATAGCAATATCATATCTCAAATAGTTAGTAATCTGTAATAGTTCAAAGCAGATTAATAGAAGTTGTTATTTAGTTCTACATTGTTTTTCTTAGTACTTGTGTTAAGATTCCGCATTAACACATAGTATTCATAATCAGTGTTTCTATATAGTCAGTTGTATTTATACATCTTGGCTATCAACCTTAATAGGCTGCAAAGATCTATTCGTTTAGGGACTCATACAAATCAGTCATATCATATCTCACTTAAGCTCACACTCAAGATGAGGCCACGTCAGAGTTGGGAAAGCACAAGTGAAGCTAAATTTTGCTCTATAATCAATCTCAAAAGAAACACAACATGTCACATCACGGATTGCCATGCTGGCAATCCGTGTGTGCACATATGTAATCCAACGGCCATGATCTACTTATTAATGATTGAAGGAATCAAAGGGTCATGATTGAAAGGATTGGAGGACTCAAGGCAAGGGCTAGAACATTCCTGGCAGGCTATAAATACCTCTCACTTCACACATAGAAGGGTCTTCTTCTTTTTCTAGTATTTTAGTTTTTAGCTTGAACTTTAGCTTATGTAACTTTTAAATTTCCATTTCCATTTTCTGTTAAATTTTACTTTCAAATTCATAGTGTAATCAGTTTTCTAATTAATAAAATTCATCTCTTTTTAATACATAATCTCTTTCACTATAACTCAAAAGCTCTCAATAAGCAAAGTGTATAAGTTACAATTTTAATAGCTTACTTGAGCTCTCACTTAGACGTCTAAGCTTGTGAATGAGCAAAACTAAAGCCATAAATCTACTTAACTTGAAATCAGTCTAAAATTACCTATACATATTGAATTTTCAAGTACCTATGGAAGGGAGTCCCAATTGTGGAAGGTCTCTATGGACTTAATACTAGCTTATCTATTGAAAAGCTAGAGCTTGCAGCTTTGAAATTGAATTTTAAGCTTCTGTTTAGCTGGAAGCAGTGTAATTTACATTTTTTAAAATTCCTAGTTTACTTCCTTTTTCTAGCTAATATTATCTACCTGCTCATTAATTGTTCTATTTGCTAGTATAATGCTTATTGAAGCTTATCATGTTTGATATATGCTTATTACGTGGTATTCTCAACTGTTTTTAAAGTCCTAGTCCCCATTAGATCTTAATTTCTTTGAATTTGCTCTTTGTAATCTGTCATTGGCTTAATTTCAATACATTGTCAGTAGTTATGTGATTTTGGCTTATTTGAATGTTTAAATAAGCTCAATAGGATGCTTATAACCTCATTGATATCTAGTAATTAAGTTTGGTCCAATAGATTTTCATTTCATAAGCTTAAATGGAATTTGTCTGGCTTAAATGGGTGTTTGGATTAAAGCTATTTGACCTTTTATAGTCAAAGTTTCTGGTGGATCTTTCTTTAGTGCAATTCATATACATATTGATTAGGAATTAATAATTGTAGGGGTTTTATTTAGCTTAATTTCCATTTGAGCATTTATGCTTGCCGGTGCGACCAGGGAAACATTTTTCTTTTTAGAATCTTTAGAATTTTTGAACCAATGCTTTTTGAGCTTTGTATTTGCTTGCTAAGTGTTTAGACACACACATTGAGTGTGCCTAATGCAGGTTTATTCACCTTAGTAACCTGCAAGTTATTTTTGCCATCTTTGTTATTTGCATCAGCAGGAGTAACATTAGTTACTACTGCTGTCCTTTTTATTAGCAATGAAGCTAGCATTAATTAGATTTTAGGTTTTAAAATACAGTAGACTTATAGCTTAGATATAAGGTGAAATAGTATTTAATCTTGATTTCAATTTCCAAGCTTAGCTACTATTATCATTAGGTACCTTATTCATAAAAACTCATAAAAGCTAAAAACAATAGTTACTAGATAAGTAGTCTTTTAAAATCAGAATTTCTAGCTATAGATGTAGTTTCATGGTTTATAATAAAGCTTTATGTTTTTGTTTAAGTCCTTATAAGCTTAGGTCTATTTGAAGCTTATTAAGCACTCTTTTACTTAAGTAAATTTGAGCTTTTTGAGTTGGTATCTGAGTTTGCAGCTTTCATCATTAGATTTAGTTAACTTTAAGAAATTTTTCAAAGTAGCTTATCATAAGTAGGTTCTTCACATCACAAGCTTTAAGGAACAGCTTTTGTTTTTAAAATTGAGCTTTTTACAAGCTTTTAAGTAAAATCAAGGGTTAAGCCCCACTTTCTGATTCAGCTGTAAAAATAAGCTCTTTTTGAGCTTATTAATAGGGCTTTCACACAAGGTTCTTTATAAAGTTGTTCACTAACAACTTTAATCTACAACTTTGCTTTTATAAGTTTTTCATATAAGCACTTTTTTTAATTCAACTAGTTTAAAGCATTAAAAAGACTATTGTTGTATCGGGGTAGCCCTCAGGTTGTTTTGAAAATCGTTTTTTTTTTTTTTTTTTTTTTTTTTTTTACTTTAGTTGTTTGCATAGTTAAGCCCTCCGTTAGTTTGATAGTTCCCCGATAGTCTTTAGGTCTTTTCATCCTCATTAGTCCTTAGTTAAGTTTCTTTGTTAAGTTTAATAATTTTCATAGATAATTAGGTTTAGCTTTTAATTAGTTTAATTAAACTTTGTTAAAAAAGTAAGAATTAGGGATTTTAATTTTCTAAATTTTCTGCACTTTTTAACTTTCTAGCGTAATTTTTATAAAATTTTTAGGATTAAAATTTTAGTATTTTTATTATTTTTAAGTTTTAAATTAGCTTAAATCTTTAAAAAGTCATATTTTTAAATCTAAAAAGCCAAAAATAGTAATATTTTAAAAAAAAAAATTTATACCTATTTTACTTAAAAAAAATATATAATTTCAATTAGTTTCAATTTTTTTATTTTTAGGATTTAATTAAGAATTAAATATTTTTAATGATTAAAAAAATCAACAAATAAAACTAAAAAAATTATTTTATTTTTAGGTGTAGAAAAAAAGTTTGCAATCGTAGTGTTTAATTTAGCGTCAATTTCATACAGTCGCGTTTTTAAATGTCTATGATTTGTTAGTTGTTAAATTACCTTTAATTGTTCATTTTAAATGTTGCTTTAATTATCAAATAATCCATTCTCTTATTCAAATCATAATCGAGCCTTAAACAAGGTTCAATTTCACTAGTCGTTGGAAAATGACCCGGTGATCATTTTGCTCGTTTAATATACGTATTATATATTATATTATATAAATTTTTGAGAGGGAATTTCCTTATGGGAATTTTTCGTATTGCTCTTGAAGTACTATATTTTATATATAATTTAGGTATATAAAATTGCATATCAAGTTTTTGGCGCCGCTGCCGGGGACTAGTGTTTAATATTCCTACGTTTTGTGTTTGTTGATTTGGTTTGAAGATCTTTCACCCTCGAAATTTTCACTCGTTTTATATTCAAAAATCATAAAAAAAAAATCACATAAAATATAAAAAAGTAAAAAAATATTTTTCCTTTTCTTTTATATAAGTAAAAAATAAACAAAATAAAAAATACATCAAAATAAAAAAAATCTTCTTTTTTAATTAAGAAATAAAAGTCACCAATTGGTAAAAATACTAAAATATAACATTCTCAACGGAGGTGTTATCATAATCAATTCCGGTGAACTTGTTGGTTCCCAAATAGAACTAAAGATTTAACACTTGCCATTTGTGTCTCTACGAATTACGCTCACCTTGAAAAGCAATTTTCAAGAGCTACCGTGAAGTAGTTTGATTATTATGGTTTAAGTCTCTTCGTGTAACCGAGTTAAAATCATCTGTTAATTAATAAAAAAATAATAATACTAATATATATGTTTGTTTAAAGAAATCGAAAAACTCAAAAAATAATCTTCTTTTTCTCTTATCCACTTAAATTTTCTTCCTAATCCTCTAAATTGATTAATTCCTTATGAGTCCTCATCGTCAAAATCCCTCTAACGATATAATGAATGCTCGATTTTTGTGAAGATGTACACTAAAGAATGTTGTTCGATAGGGAGTCTTGACGACAAGATTCTTGTTCCCGAACCCAACTCTTCTCCGTGTTGTGCATATAGGTGAACCCGGTTGATGGTCCGGTTGTCGTGGATGTTCAATTTTAAACAGAAAGAAATTTCGATGATGATTGCTGCGTATTTGTTTTGAGAAAATGGAAATTTTCAAAGTCTTCAAAATTCTTCCGAATCGTCCGACGACAATACCAACGTTGTTAATGCTCTTCGAGAGCCATTCGTTGTCAATCAAGACCCCGGTGTAAAGTCTTCGCAAGATCCTCCACAGATTGACCATAATTGTTGTTATGAGTGCGGTGATTCATTAGATGGAATTTTTTGTCAACGATGCATTTGTAAATCTTGTGGTAAAGGTGCTCATTACGGTTATAATTGTCCACCAAAAGATCTGATCATTTCTAAACCGGAGCCATGCAATCAAACCATTAATGAAATTCCACAAACTCTCCCAAGTTTAATCCGTCATGCTATTCATTACTCATGTATTCAAAGCCTAACTTTGTAGAAAATTCTCCAAATTTTTCTTACCCACCTCTCCACAACCCCGTTTTGATACTACTAGTGTGAGTTTATTGAGAAATAATGCTCATAATTGTAATGGATTGTAACACCCAGTTCCCGTTTGTCTATGAACAGGAGCCGCGTTACAATCAAAATTTTAATGATAATTATTATCCACAAAATTCACTGAGTTTTTCTCAACAATATCTTTGTTGTGCTTATTACGGAGGTCCTCACTATGATTATCAATGTCAACCAATCAATAAAACTTACTATGAACCTAATTCGAGTTATGATTCTTCCGGATTTGACCAACCACAACCCCCGCAAGACTCAGTCGATTATCAAGGAATTCTATAAGTCCTTAATAAAATGGAAGAAAAACTTGAAGAAATAATAAGAGATCGAACAAAGAAAATAGAGGATATGAGTATCGAGGAAATGAGGCATGAGGAGCAATTGGTTGATTATAAAATTAAAGAAATCATAAATTGATATGGTTAATAACAGATTCGAGCGAGGAGATTGATGAGGAATACGAGAGAGATTGTGAGATTAGAATTCGAAAACTTAAGCAAGATTTTAATATATGAGGAAGCGAAGTTCGAAAAAAGGAGAAAGCTTACAAAGAATAAAAGTATGCTGCAACCACCCTGACGTTACATCCTTCTGTTACTTGTGATGACGAGGATGATTATATTCCTTTAGCAATCACAACCGACTTACCGATCGAACCCGATAATTCTCTAAATATGGGGGATGAGCATCTCGACACCTATTCCGTCAACGGAATCGACTGAAGTAGATAGAGACTAGTGTTGAGAACCTCTAGTCCCAACCCAAGTGAGTTTGTAGAGAATTATCGAACGAACGTGTGATGTGCCTTAATGTGATGATATCGTGTAATGTGAGTCCGAACTTGTGGAATCTTTGAGTAACCGTGATACTTCGATGTTTAATCTTTTAGATCGACCTATTTCTAGAGAGTTCGCCGGTGAACTTACCATAATTGCTCCAATCCACCGTGAATTGTTTGAAGCCGATATTTGATCCAAATGATGAAACTTTTCGAGTGATGACGAATTTGCCATTTGAGAACATCGAGTACGTGATGCATCACTTTCTTATATCGAGTACGATATCTTCGAGGAGGAAAATGAAGAACAAGAAGAGAAAGAGTTTGATTTAGAAGATATTTTTCAAATTCAAGACGTTATTCTTCGTGATGAATTATTAAACGTACATCGTCTTATTTCTAAAATCGAATATTTGAAAGATAACCCTACTCCAGATCGTGTGTTCGAGTCTCCTTCTCCATTTCCTATCCCCGTCGCGGATAGTGATTCGTTCTTAAAAGGTCCACCCCCCCGATGACTTCCTTTCTCATTTGTATAATCTTTACCCGAATTCGAGACTTCTAGCGATCATACAGAAGAGACGAGAAGTGGCAATACCACTACTCATGCTAATTACTCTCTTCCCGAGTATGATTCGTTTCTTTTTGAGATTGAGCCCGATCAGGAGGGGTTGCTTAGCACTGATAATTCAAATGAACCTCTTTTGGAGCTTCCTAAGTTTGAATCATTTCATTTCGATTTGTCATTTCCTCGTCCTCCTCCGGAACCACCCGATGTTTGCATGAGATCTACGCCCATTTTGGCTATAAAAAATGCTTTTGTTAAACCTAATGAAGATTTTTACCTAAGTGAAACGGTGTTATCTTTAAATGTTGAAGATGTCGATTCCATCACATTTATAATTTGGACTTTTCTTCCATTCTTCACTTACACCGAGGAATCACCTTTGATTTTCTCCTTTAAAAGTGAGAATTTTATTTTTGACCCCGGCATCATCACGTTTCATAAGCCAGTGGTATGTTCAAAGGAAGTTCATTTGCTCTCCCTAAGGACAGACATAAATCAGGATCGAGTCGTGCTTCGACTCGGTGACCAAAAACCAAGCCCTCGTGGAGTTCACCTCCCCCATGTTTATCCTTTCTATTTCTTTCTATTTTTTCTATTATCTAATGTGTTGTGTTGAGAGAGCTTAAGCTCTTTCCGAATTCTCGATGTTTGTCTGCTTGTTCTGTGATTTTAGTAGGATTAACTCATACAATTGTCTGAAGACTCCTCGTGTCCGGTTGATTTGTCCCGTTTTACTCGAGCTTCTCATCCTTTGAGTGAAATTAGTTTGGGGAGATCCGATATCCTTTCATCTTATCGATTAACGTTTTATCTTGCATACCTCATAAACGGCTCTAGATTTTTCGTAGAAACCCGACTTTAAACATGAGGACAATGTACGTTTTAGTTTTGGGGAAGGATCCTATCGTTTTGGATTTGCTTGCTTATTGTTTTGTCTCACGTACCCGTTTTCCCACAAAAATAGCAAAAATTTTTAATTTTTTATCAGTTGATTTAAAAAAAAATTAATAATAAAAAAAAAAGTATTAAGACAAAAATATAGGTTTTCCGTTGGTAAGAATAAAAAGTAATTTTTGACCCGATCGTACGTGTAGAGTTCTAGCTTCCTCCTTTTAACAATTAATGACCGATAGTTTGTCTAGTCACATGGTAGACTTTAAACATGCTAGACTTGAAATCATTAGATAAAAGAACACTTTGCTAATCTCAAGTAGATTTAACTATAGCGAGTGGATTTTAATAGGCTAAGTGTTTTGCGAATTTCTTTTGCAAAGAATAGGAGATTATAGTAATTAGTTACGAATTATGATCAAACAAATGTAATATTTGGAAAACTTAAGGCTTATAAGAATAACTGGGGTTTTTCTTCCCCGAGTTCTTACAAGACTAATTATACCTGTTCTCTTTAATTTTACAATTGGAGTTTTTACTCCTAAAAGTCTAATCAACATATTAAAAAGAAAAAGCTATCGATGAAGAGTTCGTCTCATTTTAAAATAAGAATTTTTAGTTCAGAGATTATACTTTGGTTTTCTAAAACCCGAAATATTTTCTATTTGCAAAAATATAAAATAAAAAAGTGCCAAGTTATAATTCCTTAGTGGTAATAATTAATATACAAACTCCATCGTAATAAAAGTACATGCCTTTGTCGGTGTTCGCTCCCGATGTTTACGTCGAAAGAAAGGAATGGAGGAAGTATACTTTATTTGGTAATCATAATAAGTACACGAGCTCTTGTCGAGGCGTGGCGGATGTGTCGTCGAAAGAAAAGTAATACCAATTCCTAGCCTAATAATGTAAATAGAAATAAAAATGTTGCAAAGATAGAAAAATAAATAGTAAAAGTGTCATTTTCTAAAACCAAGGTATTCTTTTGAGCTAAGGTTTGCAAAAGTCTACAAGGCTTTTTCATCGGAAGTTAATGCATTTCGATTTATATTCTTCGGATGGGGTGTCAAAAGCCTTAGCACTTACCCGATGACGGTGGGATTGCTAGAGAAGAAAGTTATTCATGGGACAAGTGAACCAACGATGTCTTAGCTAAGGAGGTTTTTGTTTGCTTTGAGTTGTGATTCTACTAAGTGATTAACATATTTGCCCAAAAAGCCCATGTGTAAGTGCTTGTGTCGGATTTTCACAATCTAAACTATGTGGGTTTAATGGGTTTAAATTTACATTTGAACACACACACCTAAAATATAATGATTTATGGTCGGGAAGAGATTCACAAGTGTAATTATATTAGCCTTAGCACCTTAGTTCAAGTCAATATGATTTATTTTTGAAGCTAGCATGGGAAACAATGAAAAATCGGGGATGAGAAAGTTATCTTTAGACACTTAATTGTGCATTTTGTTCTATATCCAAAAAGTTACCAAATGAGGTAATGAAACAATACATTAGTCAACACAATAAGTTATGTAGTTAGGTAGCTAGTTATCAAAAAAAATCATAAAAAGAAGAAAATTTTAAAATGATAAATCGGTTGTTTTATAACTGTGTGAACTCTTATCTCTCTCAACAAAACTCTTTTTGCCTACTTTTCAAGGTTTAGTTTGGGAAGTTTCGGGTTATTTGTATACTGCATGTGAATTAGCGTGAGGACACACAATCGTTTAGTTTGGGGAATTTTGATAAGTGTAAAATACACATATCCATTTGTACCTAAAATAACCCAATTAAACCCAAAACAGACCAAAAATGGCAAAAATATGCTTGTATTTGTGTTTTGTGTGTGCAGGTACGGATAAATCAAAAATCACAAGAAAATAGTCAAAAACAAGCAAGCACAGACACGAGAACGGAAGAGTGAACAAAAAGAAGCCAAAGAATCAAAAGCCGGAAGCAAAGCTATGAAAAAGTCAATCAAACAGTCAAAGGAAAGTCAAACCATGGTCAACAAAAGTCAACCATTAAAAGATAAAATCCCTAAATTGCCACTTTAGTCCTCCAAGTTTCAGAAAAGCTCACAATTGGTCCCTAAACTCTTATTGGGCCTCTAAACCCTAATTGGGCCTCACCCGGATTCATAAGCCCAAATCCTAGTCCAACTCTTTTTTTTAAAACTACAAGACGCATTGTTATTAATTCTTAAAGTTCTTCATACTAAAATTATTGCTATAACAACACACGAGACTGAAATTGCAAATAACCTCAAAGTTCAAATTTGTTTTACCTGTTTTTGTTATAAAATGGCGCGAAGTCATTTTTACTGTTCATCATCACCTACAATCCACCACTCAGTTAAAACAAGGGGCAAATGGAAATCAAAGGGTGCGTAGGTCAATTCAAGGGCTCTACATTACTAAGGAGGGGTCAAATCAGTCATATCATATCTCACTTAAGCTCACACTCAATATGAGGCCACGTCAGAGTTGGGAAACCAAGTGAACTAATTTTGCTCTATAATCACTCTCAGAAGAAACACAACATGTCACATCACGGATTGCCATGCTGGCAATCCGTGTGTGCACATATGAAATCCAACGGCCATGATCTACTTATTAATGATTGAAGGAATCAAAGGGTCATGATTGAAAGGATTGGAGGACTCAAGGCAAAGGCTAGAACATTCTTGGCAGCTATAAATACCTCTCACTTCACACATAGAAGGGTCTTCTTCTTCTTTCTAGTTTTTAGTTTTTAGCTTGAACTTTAGCTTATGTAACTTTTAAATTTCCATTTCCGTTTTCAGTTAAATTGTACTTTCAAATTCATAGTGTAATCAGTTTTAATTAATAAAATTCTCCTTTGTTATTACATAATCTCTTTCACTTAACTCAAAAGCTCTCAATAAGCCAAGTTGTTAATACAGTTCAATAGCTTTACTGAGCTCTCATTAGCACTAATTGTGAATGAGCAAAACTAATCCTTATCTACTTAAACTTGAAATCAGTCTAAATTACCCTAACTTATTGAACTTAATCAACGACTATGGATGGGGATCAATTAGGGAAGGACTCCCATGGACTTAGTAACTAGCTTATCCTATTTGATAAGTCTAGAGCCTTTGCAGCTGTAAATTGAATTAAGCGTCTGTTTAGTATGTAGCCAGTGTAAAGTTACCTTTTAAAATTCCTTTTACTTTCATTTTCTAGCTTAATAATTATCTACCTGCTCATTAATTGTTCTATTGCTAGTCAATCTTATATTCTGAGCTATTCATGTTTGAGATATGCATTATTACTTGCATTTCTCATCTGTTTTAAATCTATCATTATATCTTAAATTTCTTGAATTTGCTCTTTGTACTCTGTCATTGGTTAATTTTAATACATTATCAATAGTTTTTTGGTTTTTGATTTTGAGCTTAATTTGAACTGTTTAAATAACTCAATAGGATGCTTATAAGCTCATTGATATCTAGTAATTAAGTTTGGTCCAATAGATTTTCATTTCATAAGCTTAAATGGAATTTGTCTGGCTTAAATGGGTGTTTGGATTAAAGCTATTTGACCTTTTATAGTCAAAGTTTCTTGGTGATCTTTCTTTGGTCAGTTTTCATATCATATTTGATTAGGAATTAATCAAGTTTTAGGTTTAGTTTGAGCTTAATTTCATTTTGAGGCTTTGTTATGCTTGCCTGTGCACCAGGAACAATTTATTTCTTTTAGATCTTTAGAATTTTTGAACCAATGCTTTTTGAGCTTTGTATTTGCTTGCTAAGTGTTTAGACACACTCATTGAGTGTGCCTAATGCAGGTTTATTCACCTTAGTAACCTGCAAGTTGTTTTTTGCCATCTTTGTTATTGATCAGCAGGAGTAACATTAGTTACTATCTGCATCCTGTTTCTATTATCAATTTTAGCTAGTAATTGTAGAAGTTAGGAGCTTAGGTTTAGGTTTAAGTTAGTTTTTATATAGCTTAATATAAGATAGGGCTTATTTTTCATTTCCAAACTAGATTACTAGCTTAAATTTTGCTTTAAAAATAGCTTATCAGCTAAGAAAAGCCAAAAACAGTAGGAGTAATATTTAGTTTCTTAAAATCTAAATTCTAGCTTAAGGTAATAGTATTTGTTGCTTAAATAGATAGATAATAAGTAGCTTAATAAGTTCTCTATATCTCATAATCTAGTTTGTCCTTTTCATGTGTTTTAGCTTATCTAAATTTCATGCACTTTGGCTTATTTTCTGAGTTTGCTTAGTTCATGATCAATTTCAATAGCTTAAAAGTAGTTTAAACCTTTATTTCTTTTCATTTATAGATTAAGCATATTATAAGCTCATTAGAACTTCTTTCCTTTTACATTTTGAACTAATATTGAGCTTTTTATAGCTTATTTTCTAAAAACAAGAGTTAAGCCCCACTTTCTGATTCAGCTGTAAAAATAAGCTCTTTTTGAGCTTATTATTGGCTTTCAGCACAAGGTTCTTTTATTAAAGTTGTTCACTACAACTTAATCTACAACTTTGCTTTTATAAGTTTTTCATAGTAAGCACTTTTTAATTTCAACTTATTTTTAAGCTTTAAAAGGACTATTGGTGTAGTCGGGGTTAGCCCTCAGGGGTTGGTTTTGAAAAATTTGAATTTAGTTGTTTGCTCAGTTAGCCCTCCGTTAGTTTGTTAGTTTCCCCGTTAGTCCTTTAGGTCTTTTCTCCATTAGTCCTTAGTTAAGTTTCTTTGTTAAGTTTAATAATTTTCATAAATAATTAGGTTTAGCTTTTAATTAGTTTAATTAGACTTTAATTAAAAAGTAAAAATTAGGGCTTTTATTTTTATAAAATTTCTGCACTTTTTCTTTATTTAGTGTAAATTTTATAAAAATTTTAGGATTGTATTTTTAATAGTTTTATTATTTTTATAGTTTTTAATTAGTTTAAATTTTAGAAAAATCATATCTTTTAATCTAAAAAGCCAAAAATAGTAATTCCTTTTTCTAAAATTTTCTTTTGTCCTATCTTAGGTTTGGAAATTTAGTTTACATTTTTAGGGTTTAATTTTAGTTTATTTGCTTATTAGTCGCGTTTTATTTGTTTTTCGTATTTGTTTAATTGTTTAAATTGCTTTTAATTGTTCAAATTTACTTATTTAGTAGTAATAGATCATCAAATCATCTATTTGCTTATTCAAATCATAATCCAAGCTCAAACGAGGCTTCAATTTCACTAGTCGTTGGGGAAACGACCTAGGTGATCATATTTACCCGGTTTAATATATGTATTATATATTATATTATATATAGTTTTGAGAGTGAATTTTATCAAGGGTAACTTGGTAATTTTCTTAATTGCTCTTTTAAAGTATCATATTTTATATATATTTTAGGTGTATAAAACTTTTTACATCAAGTATTCACAAAAACTGATATGCAGTTTTATATACCTAAAATATATCACAATATAATATAAACCTAAGAGCAATTAAGAAAATTACCAAGTTACCTTCGGTAAAATTCACTCTCAAAAATATATATAATATAATATATAATACGTATATTAAACCGGGCAAATATGATCACCCGGGTCGTTTCCCCAACGACTAGTGCAATTGAAACTTCGATTAAGCTTGGATTATGATTTGAATAAGCAAATAAAAGATTTGATGATCTATATCTACCAAATAAAAGCAATAAAAAAATTGAACAATTAAAAGCAATTAAACATTTAAAACGATTAACGGGAAACAAATATAACGCGACAAATAAGTAAGCCTGCTAAATTTTACTCCTAAAAATGTAAACTAAATTTTTAAACCTAAGATAGAACAAAATAAATTTTAGGAAAAAGAAAAACATTTTTTTGATTATTTTTGAATTTATTATGAATTAAAAACTAATTTAATCTAATTAAATCTTAAAAAATAGCAAATTAAGTACTAAAAATTTGGAAAAATGATTTTTAAGCTTAGAAAAGTCTAAAATATTATAAAAGCAAAGAAAACTATTTTTAACTATTTTAATTATTAAAATCCTTATTTTTAAAATTTAAAATTAAAGCTCAAAAATGAAATTTAAGATCTAAAAAGTGTAAAAATGATTTTACTGGATGTAAACCTAAAGCTAATTTTTATAAAACTAAAAACTATTTTTTTTGTATTTTTCTGAAACTTTTTTCTATTTTTTATGTATTTTTTAAGATTTTAACTTTCGAAAATTGATAAAAAATAAAATTTAAGTTGGAAAAATCTAAAAAATTCAGGGAAAATCTTAAACACTAGCAGGAATACAAGAAAAATAAGAAAATCCAAATTGCTTAATGAATAAGCCCTCAAATGAGCTTATTAGGCTACGGCTTATTATAGAAAAGGGGAAATTAAAACGTGTACTAGTATTAAATTGTGAGAGATATGAATGGATGAGCTATTGAAGCAAACTGGTTAAGGCGTATGTGTTGTGTGTGGGAGGTCGTGGGTTCGAGTGTGGGCAACCCCTTTTTGCTATATTTTTTTTTTAATTTTTTTTTACTTTTAAGAAAAACTAAATACTAGGAATTAAAAAGGACACTAAATTAAGCTACTTTAATAAAAGGGACTTAAGCTATAACTAACTAATAAGCTCTAAAACAGCTTATCAATAAGCTGTTACAGTGAGTAGGGGTTTGGGCTTATTCTCACTTAAACAGCTATAAACAGCTCAAATTAAGCTCAATTCTAAAAAGGAAAAGTGTTCTAGAAAGCTTATAAGTTGCTTAATCTATTTATGAAAAGAAATTTGAACTTAAAATGCTAAAAGACCACTGAAAGTGATGATGAAAGTGACATACTCAGTGTAACACCCCCAAAATGGGTCGCAGCGGAATAAGGATCCGGGGCGTGTTACTTCAAGATCAACAGCACAAGATATA
>BQNB010013369.1:0-77321 GCA_026074375.1 Tanacetum coccineum | reverse complement strand
CTAATGTTAACAGTATACTTGAACCTTGTTATATGTCAATCATAACCCGAGTCTTATCATGTTTAAGAATAGCATGAGAGGTGCACGACTCGAACTATATCTACATTCATAATGCATTATCTTTTTTTACATTGCTGATAATAACTATATCTACATTCATAATGTTTATTTTTACATCACAAAGACTAAAAGACATATTAAACTATAGATAATAACAAATGCATATACGGCTATATTGCTTCATAAAAGGCCCACTAAGTATATCTCATTTTCTTAAAAATATTATGACATCTGAATTCCAAGCCTTCAGAAGCCCTACATGCAAGTGCCCGGGAAGTAAACAAAAGGAGTCCACCATAAGAATGCAATGAAGAAACCAAATCCAAACAACAACAATTACCATGTAATTACAACTCTTAAATAAACCATCCAAACACCCCATTGCCATCCATAAATGACAATCTGCACACTTCTTTAACCTCCTTAAAGGATGAAAAATATACAACAACCTTACCATTTAATCATTCATGTATATAAATTCATACCTTTTGATACCTTCAAGTTCGTAAATTCATACCTTAAAGTTCACATGTGGATGGCCTTATAGCAATGAATAAAGGCATAAAGCACATAAATTCATACCTCAAAGTTCACTGTAAACACTTGAAAGTGCAAAAAGATTACTCACTATTTATAGTTCGTGGCTGTTTGCAGCATCATCTCATCATTGTTTTTTTACACATTATATATGGCTTTTCCAAACGTGATCCATGTCCTTATAAAGAATAATATAAGCTTTGATAAGCATCAAAACATATAACAGAAAATGAAATGGTCTACTGTAATAACCAATCATCTTGGAATATAAAACGACTGAACAAAATGAAAATTTATGCATTCAATAACTCATAGGTCATTCATTGGATCCTGTGATCATATAATTAAACTTTTCCATCAAAATTATTAATCATTTGCACATTTGCATACTTAAAAAATTAATCATATGTAGTATAATGTGTTTGGGTTTGCTTGTTTGAATTATTGGATTTCTAATCTGATGACTACGATTCAATATATAAGATACATTGTTTTGAGGTTGTTTCGGATTTCACATCTAAACTGGTTATCTGATGATACGTGAGTTAAATAAGCAGTTTGGGATTTGAAACTCCAAACAGCTAATTTGAGAAGACAATGACCACTTTCAATAAGCAGTCTCAAACACCCTTTTTTCATCTCTAACTGTATGAACCATTCATAAATGCAAGCGAAACAAAGGGTTATTATACAAAGAAGTTACTATACTTTCCCAAAAAGTTCGCCTAAGTTACTAAACTTTCATTTTATTCACTTAGGTTACTAAACTTATGAAACATGACATTTGGGGTTACTCAACTTTGCAAAAATATACGTAAACATCATTGAACTTGTAAAAACATGACATTTATGTTACTTAACTTACCTAAAAATATACGCCCAGGTTGCTCGGATTAACATTGAAATTATGGGGGTGTATGTTTATCAAAAGTTCAGTAACCGAAGTGAACAAAATGAAAGTTGAGTAACTTAGGCGAACTTTTTGGGAAAGTATAGTAACTTCTTTGTCTATTAACCCGCGAAACAAATAAGTATGAAATTACCTCGACCACTAATATCCTACTTAGGTGTAACGGACCATCGCGCTACAATTTCATAAGGCATGCATAAGAAATAAGATAAACGGCGTCATCATATTTGACAGTAAACATTGTTATTTTGAAATTGGACAAAAAAATGTTTTGGGTGAATGACACTTGAATCACAAAGTACTCATTTTGACTTATTACCAACCACTTTTGAGCTATTGCCAGCGACTGCTACCCGCTTGTTGGTTACCTTGTGAGTAAGGGAGACTGAAACACCGCTTTGAGATGATGAAGGCGTCTAGTATAAGTACCTCCATGTAAACCTGTCTTGAACTACCATCCACATACCTCTTAAAAACATGAAAATTCTAGATGTGAGTTGCATCAGAAGAATGCTTGTTGATGAGAAGCCCTGTAAGGATCGTTCATTTGAGTAACATGTCATTGGTGGACCAAATGACATTGATTTTTTTATCATCACTATCGTTGCAACAAAAGCTGGCTATAACTGCTTCCAAGAGATTTTCAAAGTCGGAAACCAATTATCTAAACGACGACCACCAACACAATCGCTTTCGCCTGTTGAAACTACAACCAAACTGATATGTACCCATGAGCCCTACAAACTACAACTCAATCTGAAGCACACAGAACCTAACTACAAACCAATTGAAACCCTATGACCCAACACAAACTACTACCTACTGTAAACCACACGACATGAACCTGAACCAGATGAACCACATACGAAACAACAGCTACAACCAAATCTGAAACCACCTACGACCTCATTTTTGCACAATCTACTCATAATCCATAGACTAATTAAACTATAACCAATTTAACTTTCTCAAAAATAGAAGCTTAAAAGATTGTAGCTTTGGACTAATTTCATTGCGCGTATAAGAGAAGATGAAGCCAGATTGCTTATTGCTTTAATACAATGCCAAACACCCCCTTGATAATATTAACACTATATCCATGAACATTTTTGTACTAACCTACAATAAATAAAGATTGAACCTGAACCCGAAACATATTATTGAACCCTCTAATCCTAAAAAGACCAAAACTTGATCAATTCTCAAGCCTAAACTTAACACAAAAAGTATTTAATACCTTTTCAAGAATACTTAATTTTCCTCAATAGAGGCATGTACTGAAATCGAGTTACACAACTGAATCCCAAACCGTCAACCAAAAACAAAACCATTACAAATTTACAACAAACTCACCAAGCTGCTTCGCCCAACCATGTATTGTTTAAAGGTACATCGCTTCCGTGCATTTTTCCATGAGCACTAGTGGCCTTAACTTGTGGCTCCTTCTTGTTCACCTACATAATAATAATAATAATCAGAACGAATCACAAAAAACCATTATGAATAGAGTATAACATATTGAATTAATTAAAATTACATGAGACATGATGATGATGATGATTATGGGATTCAAGTATCGAATGAACATAGATGAAGTAAGAGACTTGTGGGATCATTACCTATGTTTATCTGATGTTTTGCATTTATTAAAGGAATTCACAAGGATGAAACTGATTGAAACTTTGGAGTTACACCCTAATTAATGAAATCTAAGAGTACTCGAATGGTTGGATTGTTTGCAACCCTTGAGATGCCTGCACAATTGAATATCTAGACCACACTAATAATGAGCACCTCCTCACTCATCATGAACACTTGCACATTTAATTAAAAGACTAAATCTTTATATATAATAGATTTGTACTCATGTGACTTATATTTGGGTGTTTGAGTTGATGGTCTTGTTACAACTATTTTGATGGTACGACAAAACTTGATATGGCACTAACTTATCGATAACATATATGGTTATCATTACTTCTAGTCTTAAAGTCACTATACAAACTGAAAAATAGGGAATACTGGGACCACAAAAGTTTTACAAAAAATTATCTACAAAATGATGTGTCATGTATACTTGTGGATGCATGTAAGAAAAAGAATTCAAAAGTAAATTTGAGAATGACAATAAATTTATGACACATCATTTTGTAAAAAATTTTGTGTAAATTATTTTGTGGTTCTAGCATTTCTCCTAAAAAATATTACAATAACTTGCTTATAGACAAAATATATATCATTGTAGAATATAAGCCTTTTCTTAAAGTATTAAGGGGCAGTTTGGTTTGAGGGTTTAGACCAAAAGATTAGGATTTAGATTAACAATTAATGTTTGGTATGTTTTGTTTGAATTTCCGTACGACATTTTAACCCAAAACTCTACCTTTTGTAAACCCCAAGTAGGTGGTTGGTTTTCACAAGTTTTAACAATTAATCAGTGGTATTTAATAACTTGGAATTTTGTAAGCCACATATCATTATTATTTAATTAATGTATTATTACTTTATAATTTTTTTTATTTAAATCATAAAATAATATATAAAAATTAATTTTATTCCTAACCCCAATACAAAACAAACAACTTTTACTTTTTCTTTCTCATAAATCAAATCCAAATTCAAATCCTAATCCAAATTTAAATCTAAATCCAAATCTAAATCCTAAACCCATCCACAAATCAAACGAGCCCTATTACTTTTTTTACAAATCGTAATAAAAAAATTCCTTTGTTGGCCAGGTGTTTTAACTACTCAATTTAATAACAAAAAGTTCATCAAATCGACCATCTTTATGCAAAATATTGCATCAAGTAAAATGAGAGGGGAGTACTTGATATTCCTTAATATTTTTCCATTCAATCATTAGATGTCAATTCTGTTGATTTTATATTTGTTAAAGTGTTGAGTTGATTACTTGAACATGTCGACACTTATTCATGTTAATCTATTATATTATAAGATTGGGTCATTCTCATTAAATTTGAGGCTTCAAGAGGAGTACCCCAAGCTTAGTTTGATGTACAAAAAAACCGAATTTAAGTCCATCAAGGAGTACCCCAAGTTTATATTGGTGTACAAAAATGAATGTAGAGATACTCATAAATTTTCGGTTGAAAAAATTAAAAAGATGGAAGACGAAGTTGAAAAGTTGCAACAATAAGTTTAGCATAATAATGACCTAATAAGTTTCATCTATAAAAACGCATTTACTTTCACTTTTCTTTTTCACCTCACAAAACAAAACACAATACGCCTCTCCATCGTCTGACCTCACCACCACCGGACCAAACAACCGTCGGACTACACAATCGTCGTACTACATAACCACCAGACCTCACCATCACACTACACACTTTCAAGTTTTGAGGTAAGTTTTGAGCGTTCTGAATGTTTTTCTTTGTAGATCTAAACATTTTTTTGTTCTTTTACAGCCATTGCTAGCCACCGCCGTTGACGTCGTTGTTTTCTCACCGGAAAAAGGTTGTCGCCGAACATCACCACATAAAATCACTCCTCCAACAACTAAAAAGGTTTATATGTTTTAAGGCATTTGTGAAGTTTTCTAATAGATCGATTACTATTTATTATGTTTTAAAGTTTTTCTTTTATACATTTACTGATTTTATTCGTAAATATGAATTTTTGTATCTTTTTTATGCGTTTTTATGTCACTGCCACCACTTTCCGCCGTTGATCTGCCGGTAAAAAGCAATTGCCGCCGCTGAGAAACTCGTTGCCGTCGATTTTGTTGTCGGAATACGTTAGCTTTACTTCTAAAGTTGCTATTAATAATTGTTACAAAGTTCATTGTTTAAACTTTGGAATATAGTTTACTATGTAAATGTGTAATTTTTTTATACTTGTAGTATACATGATATCATAACACAAGCAAGAGATGATGGGTTGGCTACTTTATCTTAGAGAGAGAAAGTTGTCTTTCTAGAGAGAGAAAGTGCAAGATAATGTATTAGCTTGAAAAGAACAACCAACCCCTTCCCATGGGTGGGAAGGGGTATATATACAAGTGTTTGTGAGCATTATGGGCTTGGGTATGGGCTTACACTTGGGTAAAAGACCCGGCCCAATACCGAAAACCATACGCTTACTTTCTAACTACGAGCTATGCTATACTAAACGATACACGGGGGTGACCGAGTCTTTTTCATAATCCTAACAATCTCCCCCTAAGGGAGGTCACCCCAGAAAATACATTCTGAATTCTAGCATTCTACTTCATTGACCTTCTGTCTGTAGCTCGAAGTCTTTGATTCTTCAATCTTTGATGTCTTTGTACATTATGTAGTGAACTTTGAGACTTTTTCCTTAGGCTTGTGCGATCTTTGAGCTTTCTTTGAGATCATCTTTCATCTTAAATCTCTTGATCATCCTTGTTAAGTAGCATTGCCTTCATGTGATTTTGTGACCTTCGGACCCACATGCTCACACTTTTCTTGATCATGATACTACTTCTCAGAGTTGCGGAAGCTGTGTTGTAGGTCATTCAGTTGTCATGATGTCTTTACTTGGAAGCATTAAGTGTGAGCATTGGGTGGTGAATTGACTTCACTGGAACGAGGTGTCTCCATCTCCATCTTTGCTTGATCCTGTAATAAAACAGTTAGCAATAAAGCTTGTGGGCGAATATGGCTTTGTCATTCGACCGAGACTGGTTGGATTAACCTCCGGGTCCGTGAGGACCGACCTGTGATCAGGTAGATTCATCTTAAGAAGAATCTCCTTGACAGGATTTCCAGTATAAGTATCAGATCATCTGATGTGTAACCATCAAAATCTCCATACTTGCATGTTCTCTGTATCGGACGTCTCACGCCGATTCCGCACGATAAAGAGGTGAATCGGTTAGTTAACCTATATTACGATTGAGATAAAAATTGATTTGAAAATCAATTGACGTGTTACTTGAGAAAGCTGTATTTGTGACACATCGATAGTGTTTTATAGCACAAAATACAAATTCATCAGAACAACATTTGTTTTGAAAGATTACACCAGTTCAATGTGCTCGAAAATCAGTTGTTGAGATATCAAAAGGTTTTCCAAAATGATTCCGTCACTTCAAACCTGGAACAAGTTTGATTCACAAGAATCGCATTCATCGTTTCTTTCCATTTCGTCACAAGTTAAGTCCATAGTGGATCCCTCACATGTACTACCAAGAGCTTGTTTGATGTTGGCTCTAGAAGGATTTCCATCTTCATTGTGAATACTTTCGTATCACTCGGATGTTCTGGCAATACCACGAGGATAATGCGAAGGACTCTTAAAATCTTTACTTGTTGACACAGTGTGTGAGAAACAAGCACATTATGGATAAGTGTCCTAACAAGACTTTTGGTGATCTCAAGGCTCTAGGACTCAATAGAGCATTTGGTTTTTTTGTAGTCGGAGGTGGAGCAGATGCCCTTTTCATATCATCTACTCGGAGTGAGAGAGACAATAGAATTGTAATGATCTCCGTGAGAAAGTGAAAAAAGAATCCTTTGAGGTGATCTTGTGTAAGCTAGGAGGGTTGAAAAGCGTTCACTGGGTCCATGATACTTGTCTTCAATGTCCGCAATCACACCTTGGGATGCTGACAGCATATGTATTGACCGGTTTCTGCCTAATATTTAAGGAGGGTGCTTTCTTTTTCACCCTTTTATCTTAACATTCTGTTTCATTCTTCAACCCCTTCGTGCTTACAAGACTTCATTACTTGACCTTGTAGGGTTTATTCCAGTACTAGCTCATCTCAGTCCGCACTATTCCTTATTTCACTAACTCCTTTTATAATCATACCTAAGGACTTCTATAATAACTAGCGGATTGTCCTTGGGTAGATCCCTTCGGCTCTGGGGATCGTTTGAAATGGGAGTACCTACCTTACCATCCTTATAACTCGTAAAGTAATTACAAGGTCGATCTTTTGAGTAAGTTCCTTCGCCATCCCACCATTGAAAAATCAATCAAGGTACTTGTGATATAGATATCAAAGCCATTGTATCTTGATTGTTTTGATTCATGAAACTGCTCCCCCTCAACATGTGCGTCGATATTCAAAATTGTTTAGCACATGGAGGGAGGAGTACCTGCTTGAGTCTTAATTAGATCACAATTTAAATCAGATTTAATATTTAAAATCACATGCTCTCCCCCTTGATCAAAAAACAAAATTTCACACCCTTTGAGATTTAGGCTCTTAATGATTTAAATATGTTAAGAAAATTTAGAAGAAAATATGGTCATGATTAAATACAAGCGATATTGGAACCTATAAATGCTCCCCCTCAATTAATGAGGGACTCTGTTAGTGTCAGTTATGATGAGTTTATAAATTATTTAGAGTTTAACGAGAAACTCATGAAAAATTCATTAAACTGACACATAACACTGATTACCACACTACTTATTGATGTATAAGATTGTGTATGAGACAGGACCTGAAATATTCAAACTTAAAGTGGCATAGTCAGTTTGTCCATGTTAGCAATCAAAACGCAATCATTTTAGAAAATTTCGAAATAACTGGTTCAATATTTTAATATTAAAATTTCTTCAAATCAAAACGCAATGAGTTGCGTGTTGAGCCTGTTTTGTATCACATAATCAAAACGCAATCATTTATTAATTATCAAATCGCAATTAAGAGCTAATTATCAAAACGCAACAAGAATTTTACCACGAAAACGCAACTAATAATTAATTCTCAAAACGCAACTTGAATTTAGCCACAAAACGCAACTAAACTATCAAAACGCAACAAGAATGCCAACTCAAAACGCAATCAAGAATAGTCATCAAAACGCAACATGAATTTTAGCCCTAAAAACCCTAAGACGCAACATCAATATAACCACAAAACGCAACATTAATTTAGCCCTAAAACCCTAAAACGCAACATGAATTCATCCACAAAACGCAACATTAATTAAGCCCTAAACCCCTAAAACGCAACCACGAACATTTATCAAATCGCAACATGAGCTTATTCTTAAAGGGCAACCACTACTTCGAAAATCATAGGGGCACTTATGGAGAAGGCGGGGATTCAAATTCAAGCATTAACAAAGCATCTAATACCTTAGTAATTAAAACACAAAATCAAACGCTAACCTGTTACTCGATTTGGTTATCACACAAGTGTCTATGCAAAGAAACGCACAAGAGATCTCAGTTTTAATCAAAACGCAGTAAGATACTTGAGAGAGAATAATAGAAAGTTTGACTAGATATTTGTGTGTTTGACTTAGTCAAAACGCAACACCCCCTTTTTGTTCTAAGGTTCCACTTTCAACAGTTGGCATAAATGGCCCCTCTCTTTCTTATTTCTTATTACGTAATGTAAACTACACAAATGGTCCCTCTCTTTACATATTTCTTTAACATTTAGGGACACATAGCAACTAATGGATTGAGTAACTTTGAGGAAATGACACAATTGGTCCTTCAGATTTAATGAACCTAGGATGCAAGTAGCAAATAGCACATAAGACCCTAGACATGCATATAATTGACACAATTGGACCTTTTTAAGTTATCACTAGTTTAACTCCCCCTTAAACCATAACCCCGTTAGTTACGAAAGATGCCTGAAAGATGTCATAAATTTGAAAAACCACTCTCCCCCTCAATCAATGACCCGTTTTCTATTTAAAGAGCTGTAGTCGTTGATTGAGTGTCAAATGTATGACAAGCCAAGTCCGATTAATTTTCAAAAGCAACATTAAGCCACCATGTGAGATCCAAATAATTTTCTGAAGAATCATAGACGGAAAATTATGAGGATGAAAGAAGACTTCTCTTCCTAATCAAAAAATAATGCACTGAAGCGTACATTAGATCGAGGTTGCATGGATATAAAGTAACCCATGCCCGGGAGAACTTAATCACCCGTTGTTAGGAACAGCCGTCTTTTTGGCGACGAGCTTTCCTTATTTTGAAAAGCGGGTTGCAGTCTGAAATAACTGCAAGCCATTTAGACATGTTTTGAAAGGTTTAAACTTCCGTTCGAGCTTCATTTAAAGACCCGTGTCATTATTGAACGACATTTCTAGGACCGTAAATGTTATCGATAAACGAAAGACATGTCTTGAAGAAAAACTATTTTTGGAATTTTCTATTTTCTGATTTTTATGGATTTTTGATCGTTTTATATTTTTGTATTTTTCTTTTTGGGTTTAAGTATGTACATATTTACAAAGGATACTTGAAGCCAATCCGTTACACATCCTGATCATCCTGAAGACTTTTGAGTGTCTCCGGCTTCAAACAACTTCAACGGCCAAGAACCACCTAGGAATTAATGAATTTTCGCCAAAAGAACTTGAATGATTTCAAAAAGGAGCAACAAGATTTTCAAAATGAGCAAAGAAATTTTCAGAATATGATGCTTAACATGTTTAAAAAACAAATGGGAAATAACAATACATCAAGTTCGGGAACCTTACCCAGTAATACCATCACAAACCCAAGGTGTGAAGCTAGAGCCATTACGACTCGAAGCGGACTTTCTTACACACCGGTGCCACCAATTCCACCTCCTCTTTATGATGAGAATGAACCTTTGACTGAGAAGGAAACCGAGGTGACCAAGGATAAGGTGCTACCGAGCACCAAAGACATCCAACCTCCGGTTATCCAAAAATCTCATGATCCGGTTAAGCCGATTGGCAGTCCAATGTCTCCTGAGCCTTCTTCTGCTCAAATTGATAATTCTCCACCATCAAAAGAATCTTCTAAAGAGACCAAACTTCCATATCCTTCTAGGGTAGATCATGAAAAGAAAGGTGAAAATGATAAAGTGCAAATCCAAAAGTTTTGGGAAATGTTCAAAAAGATTCATGTGGACATTACTTTAGCGGATGCTTTGATTTTAATGCCTAAGTATCAAAAGATGTTAAAAAGCTTGTTGTCAAATAAAGAGAAGTTAAATGAGATGGCTAATACACCGGTGAGTGAAACTTGCTCGGCAATCATTCTCAAAAAGCTTCCCGAAAAGCTTGGGGATCCCGGACAGTTGACCCTCATCCCGTGTAATTTTAGTGACTTAAATGCAAAAGACCTTAGCCGACCAAGGTGCTAGTATCAACCTTATGCGCATTCTCCGTAACACAAGTAGGCCTTCCTGCATTGCAATCTACCTAGATGACCTTAGAACTAGCATATTGCTCTCTTAGTGTTCCTAAAGGAATTGCTAGAGATGTCTTGACCAGGTGGGGATTTAATTTCCCGGCCGATTTTTTGTAGTAGACTTTGAGTGTAATTACCGAGTACCTTTGATACTGGTAGGGCCTTTTTTAAGGACCGCACGGTCCCTTAATCGAAGTCCATGGGGAAGAGCTATGATAAGGGATGGTATGGAAAGAATAGTTTCAAACCGGATGGTAGTTCAAGACAAAGAGTCAATCCAGAATGATGATATCTATGATACCGGGTCAAAGATGTTTTGTGAACCTAAAATTGATGATTCTTACCACATCCATTATTGTTGAAAGGTTTGAATCCTTCAGGGTGACCATTATTAAACCAAAAAGGAAGAACTAAGAATTTCTGACTCCCAGCCGCTAGAAGAAAAGGCGTGTTTTTTTAGATAATTTTAAAATCACTACCAAGGAAGATAATTCATTCGAATCCCCGAAAAAGAGCGTCCATAAGTGCAATTTCACACATCTTCCAAACAATAATTTTTGAGGACTCTGTTCAAAATGGGGGATAGGATCTTAATTTTAGTCAAAAACAAAGATATAGAACAAAGAAGATTCTCATTCCATCCCACGAGAGTCCAAAATTGGAAAAGAAGTGTGATTTCCAAACTCATACATTCTTTTTGAAGGAAGTGAAATGATTCTTGAGGAAGAAATAGGACTAGTTATTAAAACTTATGAGTCCCTTTAAACATGAATTTAAATGATAAATTTAATGATGAGGATGGTGATATAATTTTCTTGGAAAAATTACTTGAAGATGAGAATTTCTTTGAAATGAATGATAAAAAGGTTGAATTTTTGGAAAGAAAGACTAAAGAGGATTTTGAAACACAAGATGAACCTAAGAAAAAGAAAGAGTTACAAGTTTTTCATCCCGACATTGAAATACTTAACCATTTTGGAGATACCATCTTTATGTCGGGAGTGATTATGTGTTTTATGAGGATTTTAGCCTCGTGGATATGTTATTCCCCGTGAACATTCAGGGAAAGGTATTTGACCCGGGGATAACATTTCATGAGAAATCTTTTGAAAAAGATGACAAGAGTTCAAAAGAGTTAGCACCATCTAAAGCTCTTTTGACTCTTGATGTTTTTGACCCACTCCACCCACCCTTAATGGACTTTCATGTTACCAAAGCATTTTCCGGGTTCACATTTTCAATCTTGAAAATCTTTTCTAAAAAGTTTGTTGCACCCGGAATCAAAATGCTACTAATATCTATTCAGCCCTAGTTTGGGGAGTTTCACCTCTTAAATTTTCTCTCCATTGCTATTATCCACCATAAGAAACCTAGTTTGGGGAAAGAGTCAAGCGAAGGGGACTCTATAATAAACAAGCGCTTCGTGGGAGGCACCCCATGCTTATCCTTTTTATTTTTCTTTTGATTTTCTCTTTGCTTCCCCAAGGACAAATCAATTCGGGGGCGAGTATAGCTTGTACTCGGTTAACAAAAACTAAGCCGTTTTAGAGATGTTTTTGAGCTAACAATGTAAAAGAAGAGAGGAAGCTTGTTCTTTTTCGTCTCTTGTTGGTTGTTTGTGATTTTTGTCTTAGTTACTTCTGCCGATTTTGGAAGCTTCATGGTTCAATATTGTGGAAGGACAAAGCAATTCCTACAATTTCCATTGATGGTCTCCAATCTTCTCTTCATAAATAAGGAAAACTCTTATCCTTGTCTTTATCAAATTAACATCTATTCTTTTGGCATGACCATAGAATTTTTGTTAAAGATTCCTTTTGACCCTTATTTTTAAACTTGAGGACATAGTTCAATTTTAGTTTGGGAAGGATATCATCGAATTGACTTGCACTTCACGCAACCTTGTTTGAATCTTTTTGAATTACCTTTTTGTGAAAAAAAGTGGAAAATTTTAAATTTTTGCTTACAAGAAAAGCTCAAAAGAAGCTTAGTTTGGAAAAAAACAACCACATTTGGTAGTCCGTTGTGAGAAATATGAGTTAAATTTTGGACTTTGAAGCCCGGTGAAAAATGCCCTACAAGTTCTTTAATTAACCTACTTTTGTATAGAGCCAAGCTTTCACAAATCCTATTGCTTTTGGATTTTAAAATGTGAAAGAACAAGAAATGAGCGTAGTTGAAATATAAGTGTATTTGCTTAAGCAAGGTTTATTTGGAAAACCTAAAGCTTATATGAATGATTTGTGTCTTTTTACTCCCACAAGCTCTTAACACACCTAATCATACGTACTCTTTTGAATTTAACTAAGTCAACCAATGTTTTTAGAAAAAGTCTTACATTTTGAAAAAGAATTCATTTAATATGTAAGTAAGATTTTTGGTTTCAAATTTATAAGTGATTTTCTAAAGTGAAAATTTTTCCATTCATCAAAAATATAATTAAAAAAAGAATGCCAATGAAGCATTCTAATGCAAAGCAGTATTTTTCGTGGCCAATGAAGCATTCGCAAAAATAGAAATATGAAAGCTTTATTATAGTCTTAAACGTGTGGCGGTATCCATTGGGTTGAGAGAAAGACTCGGATGGGGTCGCAACTAAGGATTAAAACTATGTACGTAGGATCAAGTTCGTAGGCATTCATCACAAGGAGCCGTCCCTAGGTGGATGATTGCAACTAGGGGACATTGGATTCTAGGCTTTGTAGGAAAAGGTGTTTGTCGCGATAACCCACAAACGTTTAAGCGAACAGCGAGAGTGGGGGTTCGAACTAAGAACACCGTTGTTGTTTATTAGCGATAATCCTAGTTTGGAGGAAAGGCCTAATAGGGGTTCGAACTAAGAACAACATACCTATTGCAAAAGAAAATAATTATAGTATATGGAAATAAAAAGAATGGTTTAAAAATTTATCATTTTCTCAATCAATTATAAGCTTTTTGTTTCCAAATCTCATTTTAGGCTTTGAGTCTAGTATTAATCTATGTTATTAACATTTGAGCACACAAGGCTAATTTGTATAAGTCATAGATAAATATCACTATGAAGATAATTGATCATGGTTTAGTTTAAAAAGAGTACACACATCTTAACATTAATTAATTCCTTGGGAGTGAAAAAGTTCACAATTTATAAGTATAAGAGCTTAAACATTTGGACTTATATTGACAATGATCTGTTATAAGCTTTGTTTAGTCTAGTGAAAAGTCAAAGGAAGACGAATTTTTCCTCTTTGTGCTCTAGTACATCGGGAGAACCTATACGAAGAGCCTAAAAGTTGCAAACTTGCAATGATTGCCATTAATGTGTTTCCATGAGATTAAATGTTGAGAAAAGCGAAAGTTGTTTTAAAAGGTAATTCATAAAAGGTGAAAACAAGGGCATTTTGGAACTTGTTAGTGTTACAAAGTGTACACTTCATACATTGCTTGAGGACACGACAAGTCCCAGTTAGTTTGGGGAATTTTGATATTTGTTGCTAAATGTAAATATTCTAATTACCCGTATATGCCAAATAAAAGCCAAGAAAATGCCAAAAGAATAGAAAAAGTGTGCTTTTGTGTCTATTTGTGCAGGAAAGGATTGAAAGGGCAAAAAGAAGCAAAAACAGTCAAAAACCGACAAGAAACAGAAGAGACAAGACAAGAGTGAAGAAACAGCCAAAGATCAAAGCCGGATCAGCCCGACACAGCAAGAAAGGCAGTCAAAGGTCAAAAGAATAAAGTTAAGGACCAAAGTTGACAAGTGTTCAAAGATTAGAAGCTCATTTGAAGTTTTAAAGATCAAGGGCCAAAATTGCCAAAAGAAGAAAGTGTTTTATAAAAGAAAAGAAAGAGAGAAAGAACCACAAGGACTGAATTTGTTAATTCTCAAACTGCTTTATAACTAGAAATGGGCGGGTGCAATCACAGGGACTAATTTTGTCAACTCTCCATACTTTTTAAACTGAACCCGCGTAACTCGTAACAACCTAACAACCCCAAACAGAATTTCCCGCGTTTTCTTAACACAAACCCAATTCGATTTTTCCCACACCCCGCTCCTCTATAAACAATCAAATTCGTTCATAAGCCCTCCCCAATCACAAGCAAACACGTGTAATCCATTTATTGGTCTAAACACCTCATCTCTCTCATCCAACGGCTACAAATGATCCACAAATGATCAACGATCGAGATTTAAAGGAAGCTTCATGAAACTCTTCCCTCCTCTTTCCAAATTCTCTATAAATAGCAGCTTAGGGATTCATTTTTAGGTTGTTGTTTTTAGTTTTAAAATTCAGAATTGTATTTTCTCTCAATTAAGCATTTACTTTCAAGTTTTTTTTTTAATCAGCTTAAAAGCTCTTGTACTCTTCTCTTCTAAACTTGTACTCAATCATTTTAGCAATATCAATTCAGATTACAAGTCTTATTGTCTTTGTTTTCAAGTACAAGTTGATTTTACCTCCATAAGCTCTTAATAAGCTCAATTGAGCTTATTACTGTTCACAAGCTAAAATTTAGTTAAAATTTTGTCTTAAGCCAGTCATTTACTTACCTTTATCAATTTACATCAAATTATGTTCATTTGAATTTAGTTGATCAAAGTTTGGAAGCTCAAAGAAGAAATAAGCTAATCTAGCTTATTGAGCTTAAAGCTCTGGTTTAGAGGCTTTGGAAGCCACTTAGGTTTATAATTTGAGGCCACTCACTCTACAAGAGTGGCCTTGGTTCTGAGACAACACAAATCTCAGGTTTCATTTTCTAAATTTCCTCTTAGCATTTACATAGCTTATTCATTGAGCTTATTTCAATATTCTTGTTTTTCCTTGTTCAAATAGCTTAGTTAGTTAAGAGTTTTTAAAATGCCTTAAGCTGTTCCAGTTTAGATCAATTGAACTCTAAAAAGTTTCCAATTGCCTTTAAGTCAGTCATTTAGTAGGGATAACCTCGTGCTGAGGTACTAGCTTATTTTCTTTAATAAGCGTACTTATATTAGTGCTTAAGATACTTAATTAGTGCGTTTAAGATTGAGTAGCTATAAGGTTTTAGCATTTTTAGTTTTAAAGTAGATTTTAAGTAGAATTTAGTTTAGACAGTGAAAGTTAACTAGTGTTTGGGTAAAGGTGTTGTTGACTCTAAAAGTCAACAAGAGAATGTCAAAACTCTTTGCATAGTTTAGAATTTCAGAATTATCAAGTTTTAAAAAGGTTTTGCAAGATAGTTTGTAGTGTTTAAAGATTTAGAGTTTAAAAAGCTAATTCCAGCACCAGGGCAGTTTTAAGTTCAAGAAGTTTTAGAGTGAAGTGTTTCATAAGCATTTTAGAATCAAGTTTGGTTAATGTAGGTTTAGTAACACTTAGATAGTTGGTTTATGAGTCACAAAGTTAGAATTTTGTGGGCCTGCACTATAAGACTTTATTGTCAATTGACAATTAGTAAAAGCAATACTTACTCATAAGTAATGTTTGATCTCGACCATTGTCTAGTTACTTTTTAGCACTTAAAAATTCGGAAATAGTGAAGAAAACTAGTACTCTTAAGATCAACCAGGAACAATAGTGAAATGTGGGTTTGGGATAGTTAGAGAAAAACATTGGATGGCATAATGGATGAATGTATAAAATGAATGTATGGAAAATGGAACAACCAACCCTCTCCAAGACTAGGAGAGGGTCTATTTACCCTACACTTGCCCGGACCAAAGGGGCTTGGAGTTGGCCACCCATATGCCTTGTGGCCGAGGACTAGATTACAAATCTAATACTTGATACAAACATACGAGCCTAAGACTTGTACAACTTGGAAGTGACCCGCCACTTTTTCCGTGTTTCCCACAATCTCCCCCTAAGTAGGTCACACGTGTCCAATTTTACCAACTATAAAACCAGCATACCTATGCTTTAGCCTAGTCTCTAGCTCAGTACACTTGACATTCTCTTGTGAAAAATAGATGTAGTGATCATGACGTACTTGGATTGAGCTTGTTCCTTGATACTTGTAATTGACATTGTGATCTTGAGCCATCTTGAGATCAACAACCAAGCATAACACTACGCCATCTATTGTAACTTGATGCCATCTTGTGGACTCTGCGAACTCTTGACCTACATGCCATAAACCATTTCTTGAAAAGCTTAAATTGCATCTTTCCTTGAAATTTCTTTAACTTTAGAGCACTTCGACACTTCAATGTAAAAGATTGTGGTTGGTATCAGAGTAGCGAAGACATGAAAAATATACTTGAGCTTTCATGATGTCTTTATGTTTGTCGGTTGGGTATGAGCATGTGGCTATGGATCTTGTGAGACAGCTGGAATCAGGGACCTCCACCACCATTTTAAATAGCCTGCATAAAACAGTTAGCAATAAAAGCAGGGTACGAATCTGGCTTTTGTCCCATTCGCACCAGGGATTGTTGGCAAGAAACTACGGATCCGTGAGGAACGACCTGTGATCAGATAGATTCAAGTAAGAAGAAATCTTCTTGACAGGATTTCCAGCTGTAAGTATTGAATCTTTCTAAACAATAAGTATTCATATTCTTAATTCTTCGTACTCAACATGTTCTCATTATCGGAACGTCTCAAATCAAACAGCACGATAAGAGTGATGACCAGTGAGTAACTAACACCCCATTGATATAGAAAATATGATTTGAAAATCAATCGGTGTATCACTTACAAAACTGTTTTTTGGTGACACACCGAGAGTGTTTATCATTTCAAAAAATCATAACAACCGTTGATCCATTTCCTTGACAAGTTTGATTCTTATAGAATCGCAACCATCGTTTCTTTCCTAGTTGTCACAAAATAAGAGTTGATTCATATAGAATCGAACAAGTTACCTACCATGAGCAAGATTTCCATCTTCATTGTGAATGAAAATTCACTCTGATGTTCGTCAAAATCACAAGGATATATGCAAAGGACTCATAAGATGTATCTGTAATTTCACATTGAGTGACTTAGTCAAGTATAATTTTGACAAGTTATCCTAATGAAATTAAGGATTATCTCTTTTGGCTCAAGACTCAATAGTGCACTTGATTTTAGTGATCGGAGGCAAGGAGCTGAGAGTGCCACCTTTTCAAATCAACTAACACGGAGTGAGAGAGTCAATATAAATGAGGTGTATCGCCGAGAGTTTTTGAAAGAAACATAAGGTCTTTCTGAACCTTGAGTAGTCTGGGAAGGTGATGTAGCAATAGCGTCACTAAGGTCCATGACTTTCCTTCATCAGACAACACTAGAGTGTTTTTTCTGACAGCATAATGTATTGACCCAGTTTCAGCTACTGTATGGAGGGCTTCTTTATTTACACGTCCTTTATCCTTACATTGCTTTTTCATTCTTCAACCCCTTCAATGCAAACCGAGACTTCATACCTAACACCTAATGTTGGTTTGTTCCAGTGGTTAGCTCCATCTCAGTCGACATTATTCCCCATATCTCCACATTTTTCTCCTTTTTAATCATCACCTAAGGACTTCTACAACTGACTAGTGGATTACCCTGGGTAATCCCTCCGGTTCCAGGCTGGATCATGGGATCACTGAAAACCTAAGCCATAAACGACTTATAACTTCATAAATTTAAGAACATGGTCCAGTCTTTGGGTATTTCAATCAATAAACCTTCAAAAAACATAGAAAATTTCAATCAAGTGTTTGATATAGATATCCAAATATTTTACACTTTGTAGAGTTTTTCAACATCATCTAAAAGTCCTCCCCCTTAACATGTGCATCTTAATCGTAGTACATGCTAGTATAGGAGTGCCTTAGAGTCCATTTATTTTGATGCACTTCTGTCAGTATTAAATAAGTCTCAGTTAATCACATTTTTCTCCCCTTACCAAAATGTAAATCCCTTGATATATTGGATATCAATGATTAACCCGGTTCGGGGACAAAATAGATATGATTAGCAGATTGGAACATGTATTGCTCCCACCCCTCATTTTTGAGGGTTCATAAATGGATTCCGAATACAATTATTGAGAATTTCAAATTTACTGAGAAATTGTTTTGAAAAATTTGTATTCGAGCACATCTACTTAATTCACCAATAAGTCACACTAATAAATGAACAAATTCACAATCATAAGTGTAATTACGAGGATTGACCTTTTTAAGATGAGAACAACATATGATAATTCAATAGGTCCGTTATGTAGAATCCGTATTGTCCCCCGTATGGTCCCGTCCACCCCACAAATCTACTCTAAACTCCTCATTACCTCCTTGTCTTTAGCCTCTTGCAATCCCTGGATCATAGCTCTTCGTTTGCTTTGTCAACGTTGGCTCCATAAAAGTCTGTGGCAAGTACCATCCATTTCTAATCCCCTTGAGGCATGATCATTTAGAGCAGACCGAACGTTCAACTAGAGTCCATCGCTGAACTGTGTAGTTCGTGCAATGCGCATCAATCTGTTCTTCTTGTCATATTCTCGTAGAAAATCCTCTTTGACGAATTATGAGTATAACGTCTGTCTTCTCCAGATTGGATCTGATACCGTGTCAGGCTTTGTGAGGCTGATGGTTTCTTCTGAAAACCTTTCAACACCTAGTTGAAGACTTCCACACGCCTCTTGATGAAAACACTTCGAGGTAAACAATTCGAAAGGAGACATTAAATGCAATACGTTCTTCAACGCGAGATTTGTCACTTCCTGCACAGACGAAGCAAGGCATAATCTTCAATGTCTTGGATCCTTAGTCCTGTGGAAAGATCGCCTCTTTGAACTTGTAAAGAGAACAACATCATCCCTTCGTACAAATCCCAGTCAAGATGCTTATAAACATGCCAAACGACTATTTCAAGCATTATGACACAAAGATCGTCTTTTTGAATAGACGTCACGAGCTGATTCCCTGGAGGTTGCAAATGCATAGAACTGTCTTCGCTTTTTGCCCCAATGCGAGATTCCCCAGAGGGCGAATTTGTCGTATTTGACTCCACATTGAGTTAGGCACCAAGTCTTCTATCCATTTGATATGCCCTACAAATACTGCAGCCATAGTCTTCCGTAACTGAAGTAGAGTACTTTTCGGCTTGACAACCACCACTAGTACACCAGTCATTATTGATGAAGTTATGAAATGGTATAACACACGACCTTGAGAAATTGGAACTAAGGTAGAGGCAGTCGCAGATCATGAGGATATTTTGCGACCTTCAGGGTTGATCCAGTCCTAATTTATCCGGTAGTGTGGCTTTGTAGACCTCCTCACAAAAAATATTCCAGTTCAGTCAACTCTGCAATGTGCCATTCCTCATCTCAAATGTTGATCCAGCTAGCAATTCAGGTGATTAGAGTTTGGAACATTGAGCCGTTTCAGCACAAAAGCGGAGAAGTCCAAATGTACAGTCAAGGATATTCATCAAACGACTCTCGAGGGTCTTGTTGTGCCCTAAAAAGATTGCTTACCAAGGTAAGACAGTTTTCATGAACGGCAGGAGCCGACATATCCCAAGCATGATCAAGGAGAAGGTAGTCTTTATGTTTTGAAAACAGTCAGGAAGAATGTTGGAACCTCTTCATCTGCTTGTTTCATTGTCACTGGACACCTGTTTCGAACTTCCTGGTTGCAGGTGCTTCAAAGACCTATGTATTTTGCATAGCTTCCCTCTACCCGGGAGCAGATTGGCTGCAGATATCTTGTGAGTCTTAGATCTGTACAAGGGTAGTCTTTTCCTGCTGTCTTGTTTTCCGTTTTCGACTTGGAGCCAGCTGTAAAGTGGTCTTTTTTCCTTGACCTTTTCTCTTTTGGACACCCCGGCTGTTCCAGCGGAGGGTTTCTTGATCACACTCAACCATCTCTAGGTCCTTTTAATGTGTGACAGTATCTGCCATACTGATATCTAACAAGATTTAGTCAGCTTTATAACGCCTCAACTAACTGCCTTGTAAAGCTGTCTACTGAATGTCTGACCTGTTGAAGTTTGTTCACTTTCCATCCCTGTCCAATTAAGATCCTATTCATTTCAGCTCTAGTTTCTAAACCATATTTGTGCAGCTTACAGCATGAAATGTGTTGGCTTCCTTTGATGACGCAAACCAGAACCTCAGACAAAAAAACGAAGATGATCAGTTGACGAACTTCTCAATTTTTTGGAATAAAATATGGGAGACTTTCCTTTTTGACTTGTTCCTTGATGATTTTCATTCATTCCGTCATCAATTGAATCCAAGGAAATTGAGTAGAGTTTGCAGTAGTAGACTCTTCTACGAATTCTGTCATACTTATCAATTGCGATGCAACGACCACTGCTTCCTGACATATATTCACTAGAGTATAATTGATCAACGGTGGCTATGAATATGAGTAGAGAGCGCTACAGCACTAATGATTTGTTTGCCTGAGTTTTGAGAATAGTCTTCAAAACCTTTCAGTCTGTAACAAGAGCCAAACAACGAGGCAAAGTTAGGAAGATTTTGTAGCGAGGAGCTTGTATGGAAGCCGTTGTCAGTATTGTTGGTTGTTGAGTTTTTTTTTGAATGAGAAGATACGAATGTTGGCAGGGCGATTGATTTGTGCAGTGAGAGGATGCTCCATGATAGCTGGAACCGAATATCATGAAGAGGAGGCTTTTAGTATGTTGTCCAAAAATATCATCAACACCAGTATCTTGGTTTAGATTCAGCATGTTGGAGATGAATCCAGATGATAAAGACGAGCTCTGTTGTTGACCATCAGGATTAACCAGAGTTAGGGTCACATGAGTTTCTTTAATTTCCTGGGTTGCTTAAACCTAGGGTAATATAACATCTGTCATTACTTCATCTCTTCCATCAAGATCGGTTTTGGTATCTTCGACTGCCTCAGTTCCTTGATCTTCTTCATATGTAGCCTCTTCATCCGACTACATGGAGCTCCTTCAACATTCCGTTCTTTCTACATCATTGTTACTATTTTCTTCAATCGTGGATGATGAAAATACTAGAATCATCTTTATCAAGAATCCTTCTTCAGTATAATTTTCATCATCATGAGATATGTGAGCTTTGGATGGACAAAATCATCACCATCATCATCTGATTCAGTCTGCTCTTCATCATCATCTTCTTGAACTGTCTCATCAACTTCATGTTCATCATCATCTTGAACTTTCTCATCATCGTCATGGTCATCATCATCTTCATCATCCTGTTTAGTCTCATTAACGTCATTTTTACCTGCATCTTCATCATCTTGAACTTGCTCATCATCATCTTGATCATCTCAAACACTTGATTTCCAAGAGATATCATCCCTCTGGTCATAATCAGAACTGCATTCGGAACCCCTGGGGTGTAACACCAGTGTCCTTCACTCATACCGGAACCACTGGCATAGAGCAGTGAGTTTTCTTGACGGCTTTCTTTTTGTGATTATTGTTGAGTTGCACAGCCCTGTCAAGTCTCCTTAGAGATAGTCTCCAACTCTGTAGTCTTCCTGTTTTGCTTTTCCAGACTTCTTTTCCTAGGGGGCAGTGGGAGCTTCTCAGTTGATTGTATTATGTCTGTATTAGCTTTCTTCTTGCTTCCTTTCGTCTTAGGAGGAATTAGTTCCTGAAGCCCTAGCATAATACTCTTTGTATGATTCAGAGTTGCGGATGTCCTCATTGGTTAATGCCACTGGCAAGATAGCCCCGTACAACTGAGTGGGCCTTTCATATCCTTGAATGACATTAATTGATGAACATTTGGACATCTCTTGCATAGTGCCAAATGACCTTGTTTTTTCTAGAATATGAAGGATCTTTTTTCCAAGACACAGTTTGACGACTAACTTGGTGAACCGAGGATTAGTACATACCGCATTGCCCTTCTTCGTGATTTTGTTCTAAAATTTGAAAATGAATGACCTCCACAGAAGATATGCATAATCAACGTTCTTCTTATTGTACATACCCCACAAGATTTGAGCTTGAGAAAGACGAAGACTGTCATATGATGGTATACCACTGAGACATTTGTTGATGATAGCAGCAAATGATCTCCAGGGTTGATGCAGTTTATTGACATTAACGTCAGTGATCTTCCTTATATCTCTAGAATGACCAAGACTAGCTAGAAAGATGAGGATCTCCTTCTTAAGAGGAGGTTCGACAAACTTCTTATTACCGATTTTAGGGAAAATTTGAAGAATGCCCCTGAATTGCTCAAGACCGATAATGTGCTTCTTGTTATTCATCTTAAATCGGACAGATCGATTATGAACATAAGCAGAAGCCCAGAATTCCTGCATATAGTATCTCTGTAGCATCGCATGACGGTGGAATGCCCTTTGTAGAAAGATGACTATTAACTAACACATCGTAGACCACTTTAAGTTTTTGCTTCCTTTGATTTGACATCTGAACTTAAGTGAAGATTACATTTTTCCAATCTAAGTCGGTCAGCAGGATCTACCAATGCATCATCCATAGCAATCTGATCCGCTATATGAAATTGCCATAAGTCTGTTAAGAAAGAGTAGTGCAGTTTTATTAGAGAAAACACAATCAATCATTCATTGAGAAACCTATTACTATATAGCACTTTGAAGATCAATCTACTAATAGCACGAATACAACGTGTAAGACAAAGCACCTATCCTAACAATTAATCGAAAGTAGTTAACCTGGTTTTTGAGTTCAAGCTTACTTACTGTCTATATTAAACTAAGAGATTTGTTGAATTTAATCATAGTTAGAAAAAATTTGATCTTAAATGTGTTATGTCAAAAAAGATTGGTTTAATGTTGACAATATATGCTCGTACGGTCCTTACAAACATGTGCTTCAGAGAATCGGAGGGGTCCCTCACAAACATGTGCTCGTTCGACGTCCCTCATTTAAACACCTCGTACTGTCAAGTAAATATCACTCTTTCGGGATAATCCTTTCAATATTACTCTTCGATCCTCACATGATTCACTCGTATCGGAAGCAAACTCCTCAATAGACTTCACAGTGTCGTATCGGTTTCCACACAAACCTTCACTCGTTCGTTTCTCAATATATTTTCACTCGATCAATCCACACTATACTTCACGTCGTTCGTTCCTGTTAAGAGACACTCGTTTCGACCCTCCTAGCACTCACTCGAATCGGTCTCTCAAATTTAGTTTCCTAGTTCGATTCAACCAATTACTCGTTCGGCTCCATGCAGTTATACTCGCTTCGATTTATAAAGTTTAGTGCAGATCGACTTTCATATTTAACTCTAATCTAGCCCCCCCATTTACATTGAGCCATGATAAAACAATCAAGCACACAAACAAGGTAATATTATGTATTTAACTATACAAACTACACAAACAATCAGAACATTATTAAATCAAACGCTACTAAAATCAATATCTTAACAATTACACACCTAAAACAACAAAAGCCCTCAATCCAATTTAAAAGATTTTAACCAAGTTTGATTTTAAGAACACTAAATTATAAATTAGGCAAACTTCAATCAAATGCGGTGAAATCGATTAATTCCATTAGGTTTCGAGTTGATTAGGTGAATAAGATCAACATTTTAGGTATACCTTCGAGAGGAAATGGAGTGAGTGAGCTCGATTGATGTGAATCGGGTATAAAAATTGTTCGTGTGTGAGATTGAGTGTGTGTTTTGAGTTATGTGAACAGTGAAGGGACGGGTGGGGGATATTAGTGTTATAACCCAATTTAACTTTGGCACTTTTGGCCCCTCATCTTATCACTAATTTTTAATCTCCCCAAATTATTTATTATAATGTAATAAATCAAGATAAACAAATAGCACACTTGGTCCTAGGTGTTTCAAACTCTCATACCTATAGACATAATTTAGCAAAACTACACCCTAAAGGCATAAGACAAGTAACACATAAAATCACAAACAAGAAAAATACTTAATTAACGTTCAATCATGAGATTTACGGTATCGTTTGAAAATCTTTTTCCCTTTTAACAGCTCATTTTTGATTATGACAAAGTAATTTGACTTCTCTCCCCCTCAAACAATGACCCCGATTTCTATTTAAAGACTGTAGACATTGTTTGAGAAGTCAATGTATTTTTGAAAATTATATTCAGATGATGAATAATTTTAGTATGTGAGCAAAACAACAAACACCCAAGAAAAATAAGATTTCCTTATTTTCATTCAACATAGATGCACTGAAACGTACCTTATGGATATAGGAAGCATGTGTTGTAGAATGCAAAGTAATCACAAGACTTTGCATGGCGTCATAACGTAGACCATTAAATGCCCGAGAATAAATTCCCAGTTGAGAGCCAAGATTTCTTTTTGAAATAACTTGCCTTAAGATTTATGACCGGGTTTCTATCTGAAAATAATAGCAAAGCCATTTTGGCATGTTTTTTGAAAACATTTGTAATGTCAGCTCGAACTTCATTTATAGGCTTTTATCAATGTTAAATGACATTTCTAAGACCGTAAATTGTTAACGATTTTCAGAAGACATGCCATTGTAAAACCTTCTTTTCTTGTAATTCTTCTCATTTTTCAATTTGTATTTTTGTTTTTGTAAAAAATTTTATATAAACAGAAAATATTAATTTTGGTTTTTATGATTTTAAGAAAAATAAAAGATAAAAGAAAATCCTTTTTGTGTTTTTTCTGATTTAAGTATTCTACGTATTATACAGGAAATTTGAATCGTTACTCACTACTATTCACAACTTCATCTGCCAATTGTTTCAGAGTTTCCGGCAAAAAACTTCGTATTCCCAGCTTGTGATAAGAAATTCAATTCTTTCTCGGCCAAGATCTTTAGTGAAAGTTGTCCGCCAATTGATATTCCGTATGACAAATTAAAGTCTTCGATCACCAAACCATTCTCAACATGACTCCTTGTATGAATGAAACCGGGAATTGTCAATAAGCTTAGATCTGGAATGTTTGAACATTGTTGGCAGCATAAGGCAATAGCCTTTTTGTATCACAGTACATTGGAATTTTATAGAATCCAAGCCATAGTCGTAAGTTGTGATCTCATCCAAAAGGACTAGAGCACAACAACCGTACAAAAAACCAATTATTCAGCTTCCGTACTGGATATCCAGCGCATTTTCTTTCAGCCTTTTTAGACGACCTAGCTTACAAGTCTATCACCAACAAAGTTTCTATACAGCCAGATGTAACTACGGCGTGTAACTTGACAACCAGCATGAATCCTCATCATGTAAATTTTGTATTTTTATTTATTAAGTGCAAATGAAAGAAATCCTTCAGATACAAAGACCCACCCGATTAACGGTTCCTTTTAGATATATCGAAAGAACCTTTAACTGCATTTAAGTGCTTATCGGTAGCCGAGCCTGATACCAGGTGCACACATTCATATAGCCAAATGTAGGTCAGTCTACTGGCTGTAAGATAAAGAGGGTGCCAATCATACAGATAGTGTGATGGATTCTACAAGCTTACCCTTTCTTTATCATCATCCCATTTTGGACTTTCTCCACCATAATGGATATCCACTTGTCACAAGATTCATAGGCCATATATTTTAAGTGAATCAAGAGCAATATTTAGATTGGTTTATTGAAGATGCCTCTTGGGCTTTGAGAAATCTGAGTCCTTAAGAAAAATGAAGATTTTTCCCATCATCGACATCTTGAATTTTGAACACAGTTATTTTTGCAAATAGATCAAACGAGCATTACACAATTCGAGGAGTAAGAGCAAAGCAAAGATACTGATCAAAGACATAGATTTGTACCAGAAATTAGTTCGATGCCCTTCTCTACGGAGACAGAGTAGGATCCCACTGAGCCTTGGAGGAAGTCCTTAAATCTCTGGAATGCGACAACGTATCATATACCACCACGCACGTGGATGCTTTTTATTCAACCCATAAAAGAGCTTTCCTTAAGCTTGTATACTTTGGTTAAGGTTTGTCTGGATCCACAAATCCGTACGGTTTGCTAACATAAACTTCTTCTCGAGATTACCATTCAAAAACGGAAGTCTTCACAGACCAATTGAATAGATGACCATGTTCAAAGGAGGCAGCAAAAACGATAGAAAAATTCGTATAGCCTCTAATCTTGCAACCGGAGCGAATGACTCTTCAAAATCGATACCTCTCTTCTTGGCGATAACCACGAGCGACCAAACCGAGCCTTATTTTTTCAGAATACCATCTACCATCAAGGTTTAACCTTATAGATCACTTTAAAGAGATGACAGATGCCTCTTGACAGAGGAGGAATAAGTTCCCAAACCTCTAGACGTTCAAATTCAATGAAGTTCCTCTAAGCAATAGCTTCAATCCAACATCTTGGGATATAATGCTACTTTGTAGTTCTTGGGTTCGAGCCTGAGTTTATAGGGTAAGGCCTATAGTAGCATGACTACGGCTTGTTCATGATTGCAGTCCGTGTGGACAAACTAGTCTGTCAAGAGCACACGATTTATCTTCCTCAAGTGGTGATTTCTTATCGTCCATATATGCTATTGTGTTTCAGAAACTTGGTGATCGGGATGCCATAATTGTATGAATAACGTCGGATGAAGATAGATCCGAAGGAACTTCTGGAATTGGAATACCGAAGTACGGATCATTACCCATGTGTGCAACTTCAATATCATGATTATCTTCTTCAACATCATGAGAAATAATAGGAGTTTGAGTTCCTTGTGTTGTATGAGAGTTACTTGGTGATGGTGCATCTTGATCAACTGTAGTTGAGGAAGGTGAACCAGTTGATACCGCATGTTTTAGGAGCAAACTGCTTTAGGAATAGAGCAATGACATCTGGTGCATGTAATCAACATTTAAGTTGACTCATCAAACAATTTGAAACAACAAATTCCCATCAGATCTCAGAAGGTGTACAAATGGTGTGTGAAGGAAAGGGATTGGCACGAGTCCAACTGATGGATACAGGAGTCATTTCATGAAGAGCGGGTCCTGACTGCTGTGTTCAGAAGCCATCGCGGTTAGCTCATCAAAATCAACGTGAATATTTTCAATTTATTCGTCTGGTTACGATCTGATGTAAATCCGTGAAAGCTTTTTTGTTGGGTGCATATCTAATTAAAATTACCAATAATTCCGCCTTGGTTAGTAACTTACCCAAATTCTCACTAACATTCGTTTGGGTAACAAAGTGCACCAAACACATGTAGATAAGATAGATCTGTGGAGGTTTGTTGTGCAAAAAGCTCATCATGGTTGTTTTGTATGACGACGACGTATCATGGAACGATTTGGGTATAACAGGCTGTTGCAACCGCTTTTCAGCGCCATAGAAATAAAGGTACTTTTGCATATATTAACATAGTGCGTGCTGCCTTCTATATAAGCGTACGATTTCGTCTTTCAACACACCTTTGCTGTGGAGAGCGTGAACAGATGTTTTCATGAGAGATTCCAACCTCTCTCAATAATATTCCCACGCAATTCAGATTCACAAACTCATTTCCATTATCTGTTTCTGATGCGTCGAAACGGTTTCCTTAAGTCGTACATGGATCATCTTCAAGAGGTTGATAATAAAAGCCGGAGCTATCATCTTTGATCGCAAACATTTATTTTCACCCAAGTAAATCGAGAGTAATTCTCGGACAATAACGATGATGTTACTTCTTTTTCGCATTGACACTCGCGACACGCATGCTGGCCCACATAAAATCCCATAATCAACAGGTTTTTCTTGATTGGTGTCCTCAGATTTGGGTTTGTGGGGTTTCTTTGAACTTTTGCCTAATGCACATGCAGAACATAAGTGATCCTTTTCAAACTTGAGCTTAGGGAGACCTCGTACAAGTCCATGTCTTGCAAGATGATTGATAGAACCAAAGTTCAAGTGAGATAGACGACGATGCCATAACCAAGACTTGGTTTTAGACGCCTTTGACAATAGACAAATAGGAGAGGATGCCATCATATTCCCAAGTGAGAGTGTATAAAGGTTATCCCCTCGAGATCCCGTCAGTAAATCAACACCTTCTAGATTGCGAATGAAGCATGTGTGTTGACGAAAGGCCACTTCGAGATTGGAATCACAGAATTGTCCCACGGAAAATAGATTATGCCCAAGTCCTTCAACGTAATAAACCCTTGAAATAGTAACATTCCCAATCTGATAGTCTCCAAAACCCATTATCTTTGCAACTTGATCATTTCCGAATTTAACTGTACCCAAGAATTTACTGATGAAATTGGTGAGCTGAGAGCGATCTCCGGTCATGTGCTTCGAGCAACCGGAATCCAAATACCAGAGGACGATTTGGACAACCTGCATTCATTCAAAGAAGTAGATGGAATATTGGTTTTTGTGGATCCCCAGGATTTATTGGGTTCCTGTTTGTTAGCAGACATTGGGTTTAAAACCTTAGTTTTGCTAACAGACTCAGGATTTGTATTCTTCCTAGGTTTCCGTGAGTATACCAATTTAACCACAGGTGTGGGTGATTCAGAGTCTAGAACTATTGGTTTCCTAGAAGGCACTTCATTAGTAGTGGTAATCCTAGTTAAAGGGCACGCATTTCCTACAATAGTGAAGGTCCGACCGGTAGGTCTCCAAATATATCCTATCTGAGTGAACACCTTTCCTGTTGGTTTCCAAATATCTTTCTTAGGTTTATTCTTTTTAGGTTTAGCACGAGATTTCACAACATTCACATCATTAGAAACACACACATTATCAGAAGACATGCAATCATTACTGTTAACACAGACAGAATCAGAATCATCTTGTTTCTTGGATTTCTGCACAGACGCAGATCCAGTAACTTTAACAGTACCATTTCGTTTATTCAAACTAGATTTAACGTTCCTAGGGTGAGCTTCTACTTTATTCTTCGAATTACTACTTGGTGTTTGCAGAATCCTATCATTCTTGGTATTGCCTGAAGGCTGTGATCCGCTAGCACTAGTAGAAAGTCTTACTCCTGTAGAATGCAACACACGCTTGTTAGAAACTATGTTTGAAGTCGAAACTGGTTTTGTGGTTTCTTTGGATATGAGTGATTCGGCAAACCTAACCTGCTTGTCCTTTTTCCTTGGTATGACCTCAATTAATTGAGGACCACAATTGTTGATGCTAGGGCATGATCTACTTATGTGTGAAAGCAAATCCTGAATGACTTTGGTATACCTAAAGGCAGACTCTAAAAGTGGATCTTGAGGATAATTTGCTTTTACATGTTCGACTATATCCCTAAGGACCAAAGCTTCTTCCTGGGTATGCTTAATATACGAAGAGTGAGCAGTCCTTTTGTTCAACAATTTGGGTGTGATTGGTTCCATGTTATCCTTAGACACGTTTGGATCAACAGAGTGGGTCACAGTCTCCTTGTTATCTATCGCTTTTCCTTTAAGTTTCCTTAACTCATTTTTTAGGGCTGCTATGACCAAACCTTGTTCCTGAAGTTTTGCATTTAAATCAGAAATCTCCCCAGACTTTATATTGACTTGCTTGATTAACGCATCACATTGTTCTTTTGATTGAACACGTTTTGGCTTAATCGAGTCATAAAGTTGCTTATAAGTCTGTTTCAAATGCTCATTCTCAGTAACAAGTTTTGTCACTCTATGTTCCAATTCTATGTTAAGTGTCTCTATTTCATCCATGTCCATTTTGACTGAACTATCCTCCACATTTCCTTTTAAGGACTTAATTTGCTCTTTCAACTTGACAATTGACTGTGCTTTCGCTTTAGCTAGAGCTCTCATTCACTTAATCGACAACTGAGTAAAACTTGGAGCATTTTTTGATTTAAAACAAAACGTTTTTCTTTTGAAAAATTTCTTGATTAAGTTGAGAATCAGCTTCCAAAGTAATGCAATATTTTTCAAGAGTCGTAAAACTCTTACAAAGTTTATCGTAAGTTTCTTTATCAACAAAATCCTTTTGGTTGAGAAGCTCAGTCTTGAGTTCGAGACACTTTTGACATTCATTCACAGTTTCATAACCAATCATTCACAACAAATTCACAACCTGCTTTCAATATCCTGATCAATGGCTTGTGCCAAGAGTTTTCATATTTCACTCAAAACTTGATTCATTTAAACTTCGAAAGTTGCGGACCTCCAAGCGATGTTGTTCCGTCCGAGCCTGTTCCATTTGATAAAAGATGTTTTGGACATCGGCAAGTTCTTCAACCAAGTATTGGTTGAAGTTATTGAAGATATCTTTTAATTCTTTTATAAACGGAATGATTTCATCTCGAAAACAAGCTTGTGTAAGTCAAACCCCCATGTTTTGTTTGACCCTCAAAGATACTGTGGCAGTTGGTTCTTTCTTGACAACCTGATCAAACCAGTAAGATGCATTTAAGCTCTTTCAGCTAGTATCACATAACTTACTTTAGAAGTCTATGGAACCTCAACTATGACGGTTGTGGAAGAATAAGATGGGTCTAAAGCTGGGACCGAAGTCGCTTTCCAATAGGCATGTTTACTATATAAATTAGATTGTCGAACAAATCGTTTGTAGTAATCATTATTAAGAATAGCATAATTAATGGGTTTAGTGTTCACTCTAAGTTTAACAACCATTGGAAACTTGTTCTTTCAAAAGAAATTTTGAAACGACTCTCATCACAACGCATAAGGTCTCATCAGAATCAGGAATTACAATAGTATCCATTTTTAAGAATGGTATTCCCGTCATAACAGCGTTGGCATTTGACGACCTGAGCTTTCTTCAGATAAATAAGGTTTTTCAAAACCGAAAGCTTGTTCGTGGAATGATCATAACAAATTTTGGATTTAGACATTATATGAACATTTTGCCAGATTGACCTCTTTAAAGATGATTGTTATCAAGTTGCTTAATTTTCTTTTCTAAAGCAATTTCTCTATCAATATTTCTGTTTTCTTCCATTTTTAAATCATTTTTGAGATCAGAAACTGTTTTCATTAAAGAATCCTTTTCTTGCACTTGTTCGAAAAGATTTTGCTTAAGACGTACAACTCGCATACGGTTCATTTTAATCCCTGAAAAACTATTTTCAACATTTTGCTTTCTTTCAAATCTTTAACCTCTTCTTTATATCTGTCAAGCTCGTAGTCAAAGCCTGATTGGCACTTTTATATTCCAGATTAACATTGGTGCAGTGCATCACTTGGGTAGTTAATTGTTCAATACAAGTTAAGTATATGACATCTGTGAGCAGAAGAGTTAGAATTCTGGACATTTCCCTGTTGTGCTTCACTCAGAAACTGAGAATAAGGAATGATATGCTAGACACTAGTTTTTATTAGTATTCTGACTGACTCACATCATTAGACTGTTCATAAGACGTTCCATTACTCTGCTCACATTGGATTAATAAATCATAGGTCAGATTATCTGGGTTGAGTCCCTCATGAGTGCATCTGATCCATTCCTGACAGATTCGCCATAAGAGCAATCTTGGCTGAGTTGAGTTCATACAAACAAGTCATAGGCACCAGACATCGGCTGATAACAGCATTAATGGTGATTGACACGTCTAAGAGGTTTGAATGTTCATGAATCCTGGATCTGCCAAAAATGCCTATGACATCCTCGTTAAAGACTTGACCACTTGCTTGACTTGACCCGTCAACACTTTATCGTTGAACCAGGTATCATCCCTTTTTCTTCTTGGGCTTAGTACACTGCTTGTCAATATGACCCCCCCTTTGCATTGTAACAAATAACAGTCTGTTGTTTTCCCCGTGTTGCTCCACTTGCACCAGTGTGTATTTTCTTGTTGTTCCAAGCAGCAATAGTTTGTTCCCCTAACTGGTTGCACATTTACTTTACCATCATAGATGGTAGCTTGTTGAAGAGGTTTGACGAAGTCCCTATAGCTGATTGATGGTAGTAGGATACGGATGTGACAACCGCAGTTTAAGAATGACATCATGTGATTAATTGCATCAATTGTATCACCCCTTTCTGGAACCCTGGAACAATAGACTGGAGTCTAGGGTGGTTTGAAAAATCAGGTTGTTGCTGTTGATAGCCTGTGGGAGCGTTATCTAAATGTGGGGATTGATGGTTGTGGAGAATAAACTGTGGTGAACGGTGGATTGGTACTCATTTGATGTATAAGTAAATGAAAGAGGTGTTTGATTGATTGTTTGTGAATTGTTGAGTCTTTGATAACGCGTAACAACCTGTGAAAGACAGATATGGGAAACGTGAAGTTGAATAGAGACTTTGGGTGAGTGTGAAGATGTAGATTGATAAGCTGTCTGAGTTATTGGTAGAGATGCAACTAAAGACAATAGGATCGGATTATGCGATTCATGCAATTAAACGAACTTCAATTTAGAAATGTCTTATCATGTTTGTTGCGGGATAGCATGAAGCTGATCAACACAAGTAGATGTGCAAGTCTTTGACCAATTTAACATGCAAGAACCAATATGCTCCATTCATCAGAAGAGTGATTAAGAACTTGTTTGTTAACTTGAAACTGCTCAAAAAAAAAAAAAATATATATATATATAAGATGGCATCTATGTAGATGTTCATATCATCGAGTAACAGAGTAACCTCAGTAGTACTCATGTGACGTCTCTCCTTCTCTGAAAGTGAACTTATCGAATTGCAAACATACAGCTAGCACTCACTTCTTGTGTTGATTAAGAAGTTCCTTGCATTAGCATTTAATCCTTTTTTTCTTTCCCCCCCAAAGATCTTATTCATAACGAAGTTTGACTTACAAGAGCATCGATTTCAGTTGGTAGCCTTGGAGAATGATGTTTATTGCTTTGAGGGGTGGGTCACAATCTGCTTGAATGCTTCAGCGGAGTCAGTTCAACATATTCCTTAAGCCCTGTTACTCCATCCTCAGGATTGAAGGCCAGACCATGTCCCTATTTTAACAGAAGCAAGAATCATTCTTCCATTTGGTCTATTCATCATATACAGTTCCATTATGCGTTTTTTCCATGAATACAAACAAAGTGTTTTCAAGCATCGGTGTTTGGTTGTCCTCCTCCAGAAAGACGTGACTTATACAGCAAGATCCGTCATTGTGGTATCAAAAAGATTATAAATGATCGATCGGTGGTAGAAAAGAAATTGTTTGGTTACGTGATTGTTGAGTCTTGAAATGAAACTACACGGGATTTTACAATTCTAGACAAAACCGGGAAAACAAGTGTTTGTTTCACGGGATTTTACAAGTCAAAGAAAGAACCGTATAATTTAGAAATGAGTTTGTTAAGTTTAAATTTAATTTGGTTTCACTAGTTCGGTTGACAAAAAAATTAACTGGTTCGGTCCTATCTAGTTCGGTCCCCAAAGTAATTAGCTCGTTCGGTTCCCAAATAAGAGTAGCTAGTTCGGTTCCCAAAGTAATTGGCTCGTTCGGTTCCCAAATAGCTAGTTCGGTTCCCAAAGTAATTAGCTCGTTCGGTTCCCAAAGTAAACAGCTCGTTCGGTTATTCTCGTTCGATTCCAACAAGAGCGACTCGTTCGGTTCCAACTTGAGAGACACTCGTTCGGTTCCAACTATAGTAATCTAGTTCGGTTCTCTAGTTCGGTTATCTACTTCGGTTCTTCTCGTTCGGTTCCAACACAAAGTATCTTGTTCGGTTCCAACTACTACGAAACTCAAATTTTCAAAACTCAAAAAGACACGATTTTTAATGGTTTTTAGCAAAAAATTCTTGTACAACTAGTGTTACTAACCCTATAGGAACAATAAAAATGAAGACTTTAAGGTTTTTAAGCCAAAAAATTTGAATCACTATTTTGCTCTTTGTAAAGGTTTTTGAACACAAATCAAACACAAAAACTAAACACACCACTCCATGGCTCTGATACCAATTGTAGAATTCTAGTAATCTTATGATCAAACCAAGAACAAGAGTGAGATGTGGGTTGTGATGTTAGAGAGAGAATGGATGGAAAATGGATGAAGTGTATTAAGATGAAAAATTACAAATGGAACAACCAACCCTCTCCAAGGCTAGGAGAGGGGCTTATATACTTCCTATTGTGGCCGGCCCATGGGCTATGATGGGCTTCCCATGGGTCTTGGGCCGGATTAGATTACTAATCTAATTATTACATAAACTACGAGCTAAGACTATTACAACTTAGAAGTGACCGACACTTTTTGTGTTTCCAACACTTTGTCGACGGTGTACTTGTGAGTGGTGTGGAAATAATCTTAGAAATGGATTTTGTTCGATATGCGATTTAGGAGTTGGAAATTCATTCATTTATGATTCAAATCTGAATTCTTTCAATGATCTTCCAAATGTTTTCACCCACCCTCCACAGCCCCAGTACGAGACATACTCGTGTGAGTTAGGTGGGAACGATTCTCATTATGGCTATGATTGTCCACCATGGTTCTCGCTTGTCTCTGAGCAAGAACCGTGCTACAATCAAAACTTTAGTGATAATTATTATCCACTAAATTCACCGAGTTTTCCACAACAATATATTTGTTGTGAAAACTGTAGGGATGAAAATTTTCAATGTCAACCGATGAATCAAAACCACTTTGAGCATAATTCTAACTATTTTAGTTTTGACCAACCCCCGCAGTATTCCATCGATCATCAAGAAGACCTTAATCAGCAAAGGATAAGTGATGAAAAGTCACAGACTGAACTTCTCAACACGGTGCAATCATTTTGTAAAATGGTAATTCAACAAAAGCAAGCGGCTAATATCGATCAATCATCACCTCAAGAAATGAGTATCCAAGAAATAGAGGATCTAAAACACCATTATTTAGATGAAATACTAAGTTTAAGTAATCAAATTCAGATTAAAGATTATCGTAACGAGAAAATAGATATTCGTTATAGAAGGGAATGTGAAATTATGATTCATGAGCTTACGAGAAAATTCAATGGAATGAGTATCAAAATTAATAAAAAGAAAGAGCTTCAGCAACTAGAGCAGGCGGCTAATCTTAGTGCTTATACTACCGAGCCTTCGCGACTTTTCAATTTTATTTATGATGATGACGATGATTACGAGGAGAGAACTATTCCTTTGAATGACATTATTTCTCAACTTCCTCCATCTATTGTAATCACCACTTCACCTCATGTCTTACCGACTATGGAGCCTGAGGACTCTCTCAGTATGAGGGATGAGCATCTTAGCACTATTCCTGAAAAGGAATCGGACAAAGTAATAAAGTCTAGTGTCGAGGACCTTTTCCCAATCCCAAGTGAGTCCGAGGATACTTTCGAGAGTGATAGTGATTATGATTTACCTTCGTGTGATGATTTCTTTCCCATTCCAGAGGGAAAATCTCGAGGTGATTAAAGCTATATATTAAAGGAAAACGAGAAACGGAAACGAAAATCCCGTTCTTTTAACAGTGAAAATGACCTCCTACGAAGGTAAATTTCAAAAACCAAGCACTTGAATATGATAAAAGAAAATTTTATAAAAAATATTTTTTTTTGATTATTTTTCTATTTTCTATGATTTTTTTAATGTTTTTAATGAAAATAAATGTTTAAAAATGCAAAACTAATCCTAAAAATTCTAGGGAAATTACTAAAGTGTAAAATGGTATTGATGGATTTATAAAATAAAATCCTAAATAAGCTAACACATTAAGCCCTAAAAAGACAGAATTAAGCTATCGCTTATTTTTTTTAAAAGGGAAAACAAAATGTGTATAAAAGAAATTTAAGTGGACTCTAGTTTGAAAAAGACCCAAGGGCGCAACTTGTGAGTGTGTGTGATTGTGGGACGTGTGTGTGTGTGAGGCAAGAGGTCACAGGTTCGAACCTGTGGCCTTTTGTTTTTATATATTTTTTTATTTTTCAAAAATTTTAAAAACAAAGTTGTAAAACTACTAAAAACTAACAACTTTTAAAAATACAACTTTTTTGTAAATCTAAAATAAGCTAGAAAATGGTTAAAAATAAGACAGAAATACTTAACCTTCTTTTTGGACTATTTTCAAAACTTAATAAGCTCAAAAACTGACATAAGCCAAATCTAGGACTTAACAAGCTATAAGCAACCTACAATTACCCTTATAAGCTAACGCAACCCAAAATTGAACAAAAGAAATGAGCTATAAGCTGAAAAGACCAATTTAGAACTTATCCTAGAACTGAGAACCAAACAGACAGATTAAGCAACTTTTGAGCTTATTTTTAATAAGCTAGAGGAACCTTATAAAAAATTAGCTTATGCTACCTTAAAGCCTGGCCTATAAGCTGCTTGAAACAGCTTTTAAAAACTATTTTAAAAAATAATCGATCAAAGAAAAAGCTAGCTGAAAAAGGACTTTTGCATTCAGAATGTGCTGAGTATACTTTTTGGTTTTCAAAGGACAAGATGCTGAATTTGAGCTTAAAAACAGATAGTTTAATGAACTTTTAAAGACAAAATAAGCTAAAGTAGATTGACAGTGACCTAAAAACTACTTGCAAACAAAATTTGAAGAGCTAAAAACTATTTTTACTATCTGATATTTAAGATTGAAAAAGGTAATTTTTGCTATTCTCCTGCTGATGGAGTGTGCTCACAGAGAGACCAACACTCAAAACCTATAAGCACATCCTAAGGAACTTGATTCTACAACTTATAAAACATCAAAGCAAAGGCTATGAGAGCAATGAAAACAACTAGAGCTGTTTGAGCTTAACATGCACTTAAACTAGATTTATATGACCACAGATTCAATTCTTAACATTCATAACCTAAAAGCTTGATTCAACCAAACTAAGCCCTCAAATCCTATCTTATAAGCCTAAAAATGAAATCTAGAAACAATTTAAAGAGCCAAATGGACTCAAGCAGTACTAACCTGAGTTAGTACTGCTTGTCCCAAACACCCCCTTAAATCCTTAAAGTTCATTTTAAGCTTATAAAGTTAAGATTTAAAGCTAAAACTCTTAATACCAGATATTAATAAGCTATATAAGACCTAATAAGCAGATTAAAAACAATCTATAAGCTAGAACATAAGATCTATACTTGTAATATTTTTGGTTTTTTTAACTATTTTATACTAAAAGCTAGAAAACTAAGATTAATACTAAAATTTAAACACACCAAACATGAAATGACTAAAATAAGCAATAACAAGTTAATCTAAGCAGTAATAAGCAAACATAAAGCTAAATTAAAGAAAAGTGGCAAGATTAAGCATATAAAGTGAAAATGAAAGTACTTATCCCTTGCCCCAAACAGGGATGCAAAATTTGCTCAAAAAGTAATAACTAGGCTCTGCTTATCAAATGATAAACTGGTAAGGTCCATAAGCTCATCCCATATTGGCTTATCATCCATAATTCAAGCTGAGGTCTTATTTGAGAGTGAATTTTTAATGAATCTAGCTCAGTTAAGCTTAAAGGCTTAACTGGATTAAATCTAGCTTAAGAGTAACAAAGAGAGCTTATTAAGAGCTTATGACCTTATTTAGCAAAAATCATAAAAGTAAGAAACATAATTTTTAAGTAAAAATTGCAATTTCATAATTAGAAATGATTACATGGCTTAAAAGGAAGATTACATTTAGAAAAGATGAATAAGCTGAAATAAGCAAATATATACTACTCTAAAACTACCCTACTCCTAGATGGATTTTGTGTGTGTGAGGAGCTCTCCGTTTATAGGCTTCAGTGGAAGGATCTAGGCCTTTTCCAAGAGAAAACCCTAGCTTCCTTTCTTGCTTCAATCCTTTTAAAGGTTTAATCAAACCTTTAGAACACTTAGAGGTATCTTAGATATGATGTATAAAGGTATGTATATGGGTTATATAAATTTTGTATGGATGTTGTATGGTGGTGTTGTTTTGCCATGGCCAAAAAAGGGAGAAAGAGAGATGGTTTTTGATTTTTTATCAAGTGAGTTATGATGTGTGTTTTTATCTTAAGTGTTGAATGAATTATAAGTATAGAGCTAGTCAAATGAGAAGTACAAAGACCAAAATATCAAGGGGGACGGCTCAAATGGGAACCAAATAAGGGTTTTATAGGTCAAATTTACTATACATGACATAAGTCTTACTAACTAGTGTATATACATGTACTAGGTCTTAAATGGAGATGTTTCTATGTTCCTAAAAGTATAGATCATCCCCATGGAATATGGAATGTGTTTACTAGCTAGTTCTTGCAATATAATGAAAGAAATGCAAGTATACTTGTTATTAATAAGTTGTAAGTAAGTAAATGTAATGAATAATACTTGCAAGTTGAATAAGTCTTGCTTATTTATTGTATATATGAGGTGTCTCGTATGATAAGTGGGGTAAAAGTTTTATAAACTTTGATCATTAAAAATAAAAATAAGCATTTGTTGAAGCGTAGATTAATTAATGTGGTTCCGGGAATGCCTAAATGTAATTTATCGTGAAACGTAAACACTTTACGTAACCGATAAAAATAAAATGAGTAAAGCTAATAATTATCTTCAAAATAATTATTTAATACTTGCCTGACGTAAACATTAACTGGTTTGACACCCATTTACATTGAATGATTAAATTTAACTTACGCGATCTAACCCAATGACGCGAAATAAAAGTGAACGCGTACAATACCAAAAATAAATAGTGAATTTATTAATGACGTAAATAACCCTAAAACACAGGGTGTTATACCACATCTCCTCCCGTCTTACCGACTATGGAGCCTGAGGACTCTCTCAGTATGAGGGATGAGCATCTTAGCACTATTCCTGAAAAGGAATCGGACAAAGTAATAAAGTCTAATGTCGAGGACCTTGTCCCAATCCCAAGTGAGTTCGAGGATACTTCCGAGAGTGATAGTGATTGTGATTTACCTTCGTGTGATGATTTCTTTCCCGTTCTAGATGGAAAATCTGTGACTATCTCTAACCCTCTCTTCAATTCAAATGACGATTTTACCTCTAGTGATGACGAGTCACTATCAGATGAGGACGTTCCGGAAGATAATGTTAAACTTTACTCGAACCCTCTTTTTGAATACAATGATGAATACATCTCTAGTGACGTAAATCCTCTTTTTAATGAGGAGTTAGAAAATATCGACAACAAGGACTCTTTTGTTTCTAATCTTGATGAGTCGGTCACACCTTTTTCCGATGCTAATGAGGATGAGTGTTTCAACCCCAGAGACAATATTGATGAGATCAATGCTTTTCTAGATATGGATATTTCTACGGAAATTGAGGACGATTATCATGACTCGGAGGGAGATATAATATATCTTGAGAGTTTGCTTAAAAATAACACTATTCATAATCTCCCTCCCGAGGTGTTTTTCGATCATGAACCAAAATGCTTAACGGATGAACCTGAACTTGATAATTTGACAAGTATGGTCAAAGTTTTCGACCCCGGGATTCCGGAGAAATTTTTTTCTCCTACGTATGTGAGAATATCCTTTGAGGATCGCCATTATCTTTCCCTCACTTATGTTATCCGAATCTTCCTTCCTTATTTCACCTATCCGGTAGATTCTCTTTTTCTTCTCTCCTCCAGGAGTGAGGATACTATTTTTGACCCCGACATCTTTGCTTTTCATTTTTCTTCTCTTGAACTAGTGGTATCTCATCAGAGTTGAACTTTTATGTGCTTTAATGTTTATCTAAACATCTCGAATGAAAGTCCGATGGAGATTTGTTGTTCCACATGTTTCGTCCCTAATATCACTATGATATAGGGAGAGTCAAGCTAGAGACTTGCATAAAAACAAGCGCTTCGTGGGTGGCAACCCATTTTTATCCCTACTAGTAGTATATTAGTATAATAGTTATGAATAAGTGTGATGTGGGGAGGCTCGCCTCTTCCTTTTTCGTGTTTCGTGTTTTATAGCTTATGTTTTATGTCCAGGATTGCCTGGATTTTGAAGGCTCTCATGCTCGTGGTTTTGTCCATCATTCACTCGATCTTCAATCCTTAGCATATAGGAATCCGATATGCTAGATCTTATTAACTAACGTTTATCTATTAGCATAATTAATAAACGGCTTTAGATTTACGTAGAGACTCTTTATATTAGGATTATGCATTGAAATTAGTATGGGGTGGCAATCTTACATTGAGGACAATGTGTAGTTCTAGTATGGGGGGTATCTTCGATTTGATCTTACTTGCATTTGCTTTGTCTTCGCGTAACCCCGTTTTTCTACAAAAATATGTGATTTTATACCAAAATTAAAAAATTTTCAAAATTAAAATAAGTGTTTTGACACAAATGTTTGACTTTCTATTGGTGAGAATAAGAATAAATTTTGACTTGATCGAGCATGTTGCGCTCTAGCTTGCCCCTTAACCTATATAAATTTAAGCTTTCGCTAGTCTTTTATACAAGAAGCTTTAAAACGCAAATTCTAGCTTGAAAAGGCTAAGAGTTTGCAAGTTTTCATATTAGACTTTAAATATGCAAAGTTTGTTTTTATTAGACTAAGCATTCGCGGATCTTTTTATTAAAGATTTTAAATTTGCGAAGAACAAAAAATGATAGAGTTGAATATAAGTTAGATGCTAAACATGGAGTAGTTGGATCTCATTAGAGCTCATAGAGGTTAATTGTGTATTTTTGCTCCCATCAGCTTAATAAACGTTATATAATTGTTAAATAAATAAAGTTACTTTGGTTTTTGCGATTCTTAGTTTAAATCCCTTCGTAGAGATTCCTTCTGGTGAAATTAAGGTATACATCGAGGTTTTGTCAGTGTTTTGGGGAAATAAGCTACAGATTCTTGACGGCTCACTACCGTTGTCTAGGTAGTTAAAAGACCACAGGACTTGAAATTTGGCTATAATAATAATTATTATGTAATAAACCGAAGCCGAAATAAGACCACTACCTCTTGCCGGCTCACAACCGATGTGGTAGTCGTTTAAAGGGTGATTTAAAAATTTCAAAAAAAACATAATGGGGATTTGATACAAATGTTGACTTTTTGATGGTGAGAATAAGAATAAATTTTGACTTGATCGAGCATGTTGCGTTCCTCCCCCCCCCCCCCTCCCCCCCCCCCCCACCCCCCCCCCCCCCCCCCCCCCCCCCTCCCCCACCCCCCCCCCTTTCCCCCCCCCCCCCCCTCTCCCCCCCCCCCCCCCCCCCTCCCACCTCCCCCCCCCCCCCCCCCCCCCCCCCCCCCCCTCCTCTCCCCTCCCCCCCCCCCCTCACCCACCCCCCCCGCCGCCCCCCCCCCCCCCCCCTCCCTCTAAGCTTGCCCCTTAACCTATATAAATGAAAGCTTTTGCTAGTCTTTCATACAAGAAGCTTTAAAACGCGAATTCTAGCTTGAGAAATCCAAGAGTTTGCAAGTTTCCATAATAGACTTTAAATATGCAAAGCTTGATTTTATTAGACTAATATTTCGCGATCTTTTTAATTAAAAATTTTAATTTGTGAAGAACGAAAAATAATGTAGTATTAATATAAGTTAAGATGCTAAGAAAGGATTAGTTGGTTATCTTAAGAGCTCATAAGTGTAATTTGTGGCTTTTCCTCCCCGAAGCTTCTAACCGGACTAATAATACGTGCTCTTTTTGGAAATTAGACAACTTAGTGGCCTTATCACTTAAAAGTCCTTTTAAAATCAACATTTTTAGACTTTTTAGTCTTGGTTCAAATTTATACTTAAATTTTCTAAAAAGAAATTTTCTCTATATATCGTGGTAATATAAAGTGTTAAAAAATTGTTGTTGTGTATAGTATATATATATATATATATATAATAATAATACCTTGTCAGATTACTGGATCATGGTCGGCTCGCATACCGATGTGACAGTCTTCATATAAGGCAAGGTCCGAAGCCGAAATAAGACAACTGGATCATGGTCGGCTCGCATACCGATGTGACAGTTCGTTTAAAGGGTGGAGGTTATAAGTATAATTATATTAATGTTAAGTGTAATATATGTGATTTAATAAATAAAAACTATTTTTCTTAAATTTAAATATGCTTTTGAACTAAGACTATTTCGTTTTAAGTTGTGGTTTTTCTAAATGAATTGTTTATTTAACGGGAAGCCTAAGAGTTTTTGAAACCGAAGGTCCGTGAGTTCCGATACTATTCTCTGTGGGGTGTCAAAAGCCTGGTCACCTAAGCCATCTCGGCTGGATGTGCCCAAAGAAAGTCCTACAGTGGAAGGAAGCTCCGCCTTCAAAATCATAATTCTTGGGTGGAACGTTTGGATGGTCGAAATTTGAAATGAGCACATACACATTTATAGATATTTATCCATCGGGAGTGAAAAGTTAGTCTAGGCTTACACAAATTACAAATATGAGTAGTGTTAGCATCTTATCTTATATTGTAGCAATGATTTCATTTTTAGGCTTAGTTTGAGGCGGGTGAAAAATCAGGGACGATAAATTTATCCTTTGGACTTCTATAGATTATTCTATAGGCGCTTCTTGTTCTATGACCCTAAAAGTTATGGAAATAACGAAAGCCCAATCATTTTAGTTAGATTGCTTAAAAGAAAAAAAAATATATAAATAGGTGTATAAATAAATGGTAAAACGGGGCATTTCATAACTATTGATTTCTTAATCCCCTTAGATGAGCACTTAGCTACTTTTCGAGGTGATTAGTTTAGGGGGATTGGAATTTTTGGTTTTAAGCATGTATTTATAACATTGCGTGAGGACACGGCAATAGCTTAGTATGGGGGATTTTTGTATGTGCTTAAATTTACATACCTTTTTCCTAATAAAACGAGCTAAAAAGACCAATAATGACAAAAAACAGATAAAAAATGCATTGTATATGTGTATTTTGTGATTTGAGTCTTGCAGGTACGGATATTAAATAAAAGGACAAAAACAAAGGCGAAGCAGACGAAACCGAGCACGGGAATGGAAGGAGCGTGAAAAACCAAAGCCGAAGGCGTACCCATCTTCTACGGACCAACCCGGGCCCATTTATTGGGTCGGGTCAGCCCATTAACATGGTATTTATACTAATAAGCCTAAAAAATTTAAGTCCAAATCCAATATCAAACGGCCTAAAATAAAAAAAAGCCCAAAAGCATATCTGGTCCAAGTCAAACCCAAGTAATATTACTTGGTCAAAATTTACTGTACTTCGTTCCCCTTTTCCCTCCTTTTCACACGCATGTAAAACCTCTCTTTCACTCTCCACACTCACGCTCTCCTTTGCTTCTAGAATACCTGACGTGTCTGACACCACCTAAAGCCACGCTGGCAATCCTAAGGCCAATGATTGGATGATTTAACGTGGTAGCAAATCAAGGGCACATATTGGATTGATTGGATTTTGTTGAAATCAAGGGACGAGATTTAAAGGCTTGGATGCTCCTAAAAGGCTAGAAGGTTCACCTCCTCACTATAGGCTATGGGACATCACAAAGAATCAAAGGCTGTGATTCAAGAACTTAGAGAATAAGATAATTGAAGGGCTCGGATTAAGGCTTGGAGAACACTCACACAAGAAACACACTTCAAAGTTGAAGAACTTCTCAAACGGCTATAAAGAGGGTGTGTTTTTCACAGAGGAAGTCTTAGTAGCTTTTTAAGTAATTTAGTAAACTCTTTTATTGTATTTTACTGCTTTTTAATCAGCTTATTGTATTTCAAGTATTGTAAAACATTTTTAAGATTAATGAAATTTTAAGTTGTTTTATGAAATTCTGTCTTTACTTGTGTTAATGAATTATAAGTTGTGATAAGCTCTAATAAGCTCTTATATAATCGTTTTGTATAAAGCGACATAGACTTTTACATAGCTTTAAGCTTTTAAGCTAAATTCACCAAAAATCCACTCCTTAAATACCACAACTTATTTTGGAAGAAAAGCCAAACCTGGAAGGGATTTTATGACCATACTACTTCACACTACTTTATCAATATACTAGAGCTTGTTTGATAAGCTCAAGAGCCATTTAAGTCTTTGTTAAGCATAAGGGATTTGTAAGTCTTCATTATTTAATTTTTATTTGGCTTATTACGTTTGCTTATTTTAGTGCTTATTACTGCTTAATACTGCTTATTATTGCTCATTTATGTTGTTCATTGCTTACTTATGCTTGCTTATTGATTAGAAGTCTTTTACTTAGGTTTTGAGTAAAACTGTCTTGGTAGCTTAAAATTCTTATATTGTATTGCTTATTGTCTAGTGCTTATTAGTGGTTGAAAATTGCTTATTTGTCCTTATTTTGCCTTATGCTTAATCTGTTTTTAAAGTTTTCTTTAAGTTTTCTAATTTTCTAATAAGCATATAAGGTTTTTTGAATTTAAAGTGATGTTTGGCACTAAAGCATTAATTAACTCATGTTAATACTGCTTGAGTGTCTTTTGACCATTAAGTCAAATTTGAAAAGCTCAAATTAAGCCTATAAGTCAACTTAAATAAGTTTTCAAAGTTTAAAATTCATTTTTAAGGTTTTTAGTAATCATATCTTGAATATGTGGTGTTTTTAGTTTCTTTGACAGCTTATTTGTTTAAGATTTTGAATATGTGATATTTATTGTGTTTTCTAGCTTGTTTTTAGTTCTAATTGTAGTAGAATAGAGTTGCCAAATTGTGCAATTTGTTACTTGAGTTTTTAGTGTAAATTTGTCAAGTCTTGTTTTGAGTTTTAAAGTTTTAAAAAGCCATTTTTTTCAATCACTAATTTAGCTTAGTTAATGTTAATTTTAGGATTTAAAATTTATAGTATAAGTTCATTGGGTGTCAAGCTCAATCTGTTTGAGCGTATTTTGTTTTTTAAAAGTTTTTTTCATAGCTTAATTTAGGGCTGCACTTTGCCATTTTAGCTTTTATAAACACTGGAAAAAAAACCAAAAAGATAGGATTTTAGGTAAACAACCCTTTTTCATAAGTCTTTTTCTAGCTTGTTAGTTATTCAAAATGCTTAATTTTTGCTTTTTCTTATAACTTGTAGTATTAACTTTATCTGGTATGAGGTTTTAGAGCTTAGCTTATTAGTATACCAGCTTAATTTTTAACTCAAAAAGTGCCCTATAGGCTGTTTTGTTCTCAGCTTTAATTAAAAAGCTAAGTTGAATATCTGAGCTTATGGCTTGTTGGATATGCTTATTGTGTTAGATTTGCTATATGTAGGTTCTTTTTAAGATTCTTGTAGCTTATTTGACCTTAGGTTAAGCTTTTAGAAGCTTATTTGCAAATTTAAGTTTAGTACAGCAAGCCTTAAGTTTTCTAACTAACTTAATTGCATCTTATTGCATTTCTGCTATTTTACTAGCTTATTGTAGCATCTTAAAGCTATGCTAGGTAAGGTGTTAGTATGTTTCAGCTATTTACTTTACTTATAGCCTTATAAAGGTCCCAAAAAAGTTCAAAAAAAAGTTTTGTTTGAAACCCAAGTTTTAAAAGTCCAAATTGTCACTCTTTAGTTTGCTATTTCTAGATTATTTTCAGGTTTTATAAAAAGTTCTTTTTTTAAAGTTTTCTGTTTTTGCTTATTTTATAACTTTTTAAAAAGAAAACCAAAAAAATGTTTTATAAAAAAGGGCAACCACAGGGGTCGAACATGTGACCTCCCCTTCACACACCAACACCTTAACAACACAACACTTTACCATCTGCGCCCTTGGGTCTTTTTCGTAAGATCCTTGGGGCATTTGGTATTTAAGGGTTTTTTTCCCCTTTTAAGCTAGCAGCCCTTTTGGGCTTAATTCCAGCTTATTAAGATAAGATGGTTAGCTTATTTTATTTTTCTTAGGTTTCCTAAACTGTTCAAAAGCACTGTTTCGTAATTTTGTTCAGATATTCCAAAATTATTTTAGTATATTTAATTAAATTTTTAGATTAAATCAGTTATTAATTCATAATAAATAAAATAAAAGTCAAAAAAATATATTTCTTTTTTTAAATTTTCTTTTATCATTTAGGACCTTTAAAAATTAAATTTGCTTTTGTAGGGTTTAAATTTGATAATTTAGGTTTTTAAAGCTCGGGTTTTGATCCCGTTATCATTTTTCGTGTTTTAACTTTAATTGTTTTCGTTTTTAACTTGCTTTTATTTGTTCTTGCATATTAATTGTAGAAATAGAATCAAAAAAATCATTGAATCATTCAATCACGCGATCACGAACTTAATCACGATTCTCAATTCACGCCTCGTCGGGAAACGACCCGGGAATGTTTTGATATTTACTTTGGATAAAAATAACATCTAGAAGCCTAACGGAATACTTACGCTCTCTTAAAATTTGGATATTGTACTAAGTTATATATATAGTATATTATTTATATATATAGGGCTAAGCAATTAAGTATCATCCATTAACTGTATTGACAAACAAAATAATTAAGCAAATGAGGAGTGTGATCAATGATCAAGAAAATATTTTTCTCTTATCCATCATATTTTTACAAAAGTATTTCACAAAAATAATTATACAAAATATTTTCTCATTAAAAGAAAAGTTTTATTAAAAACTTAAATTTGAAATTCAATTTTTTCCCCTAAAATGGAAGGTTTCATACCAGATACAACATTCCTCACAAAAAGACAAAAACAGGAGCGTAGTCTACTAGGTGGCCCTCTTATAGGCCTGGCGGCCCCCAGATATATTTGGGACCGCCAGGACCCGCCCCCAGTGACCGTTAGGTTTTCCTGCCTATAATTACTACTCCATTCCCAGCAGAAAAACAGACCTTTTAGCATGAAATTTTTAGATAACTTTCTCTCTCTAAAATCTTCTTTCTCTCTCTAAATCTCTTGATCATTAACATTCTTAGATCTTGTTTCAAATGATCTAATCTCTTCTTCTCATCTCTTCTTTCTCATTCAAGTGCAAGAGAAGAACATTCATATTCGCCAAGAAATGAATTGTTATTTAGTGATCTCTTCTTTCTTCTTCTAAGTATCAAATCTCTATTGTAATTATCTTGTGTATTTGTGTGATTCGGATTATGTGTAAATCTGATAGTGTAGATCTAGTGATTGTGTATTGATTGTGAAGTGGTAGATTGGTTCTAGCTAAGATTAGGACTCGACATTTAGCTTAGTGTCGGAAAACAACATAAGCGACGTGTAAACGGTTTTCTTCGCCTAAAGGGAGCTTGTTGACATAGTGAAATCTCGAGTAGGATACTCGGGGAGTGGAGTAGGGCGAAGAGGTGCTTCATAGCCGAACCACAATAAAATCTTGGCGTCTTGGTTTTATTGTTTTTTTCCTTATCTCTTCATATTATTGTCATTGTTATTTAGCTTTAGTTTAGATTGTTATATTGTTTGTTTATATTGTGAATTGGTTAAATATACAACTCGAATCTAAATATTTTAAAAGCAAACTTTAAAACGCAAACGAACTTGTAAACTATTCAACCCTCCGCCCCCTTCTAGTTTCCACACACCCGGGCTTATCCGTGAAAAGGTTAATTTTTGGACTCTTGAAGTGCCTACATGTGGGATGGGGCTGATATTTCAATACCTATGTCATCGGTCCTTGAAGTCAATGATAGGTTTGAAAATACGGTGTATGTGTACTTTCTTGAAATAAGGGTTGCGTACCTGGTGCCGGATAATTATGCAAAAAATGCTTGGACTAAGTTTGGCCTAATTAACACGACTCATAAAAATAATATCTTACTTTAATGGATATATCGTAAACATCGTTTGCATCGATACATGGTTTATTTAAGGTTAAATTTCAATATATAACAAAATAGTTTTAACAAATATAGTCAAATACACAATTTTTAATATAAAAATGAAAAGTATTCATATCACGTATTATTCTGAAGAAAGTAATATTCACCAAATCAAATCAATACCACTGCACATGCAAACAGTTTACTAGTAGAGGATCATAGAAAAAATATATAAAGACATATTTTAATTAAAAATATACACATATTTTAAAATACAAACACTTATAATCACTAAGTATATGAATGTAGTGAATTTGCTATTACTAAATTATAAATCATTTCCAACGTATATATGAAATCATTTCGGGTGGTGAATAGATCGTCCATAGATGACAAATCGTCATCTGTATCCGATCCGCTAAACATCCATGTCCATATATGTATCCCTTATTCATCCATTTACTTCATTCATATCCGCTAATAATTGGTGAATCAGGTGGACATTCATTAAATCATCGGATCCCCACTACTATCCCTGAATGAGACTCTAGAAATCACCCATCAACACAACCTAATATTTTCCATATTTTGCCCGTCAGCCTCATAATCTTCCTAAAACTGTGAGAAATACTATTGGGGAAGAGAATGATCGTATTTAAAGGTGGAGAGTTGCTTGTGCTTGCTGAAATAACCTCCGATGCCATGAAGGAGTTTTCGTCATTGCATCTACGCATGTAAAAGCTCCTCCTACCAATGTCTCCAATCATGTCAGATGTATCCAAACCTATAAGAATATTTTGGAATCATATGTAATTAATAACTCAGATGAAACATCAAATTGTAATTAAACCTTATTAAAAGTAACTGGTATTTGGGTAGCTATTTAGTTTGAACTTAAATATAAGACAACTTAAGAAAGATAATGCAATATTACATATTCCATACATATCTAATTATTAAAGAGTAAAACAAAAGAAACTATGAGTATATAAATTAAGCATGGTTCTATTGGGTTTAATTAAAACTTAAATGTTTATATGCCAAATCTCCACAACTAAGATAAGATAAATGTTGAAAGTGTTATTTTTAAGTTTATAAAAATGAAAGAAGCAACAATCTTACATTGTAGACTAAAGTAAGAGTGGTGTAACTCAAAGGTTGAAATGGAATGTAGATCAAGTTAAGGACTTCTGCCTTCTAAATTGTATTGCTTCTTAACTATTTTCATCGTTTCCTCCACACTTGAACCCAACTTAATCATTGAACGGATCGGTCCAGGGCTTCCCTCGACTGTAACATTCACCACCACTCTTGAATCTTTATTGTACATTTGGTAGTGGCGGATCTAGAAAATGTCATAAGAGACGTCATTACCAACAAAATACTAACGATCACATATATTTTCAGTAGAGACACCTCCCCTAGTATTATACATGTAGAAAATGTGAGTGAATGCACATTTGATGTAGTGGTTGTTCATTTATATTTGTTTCTATAAGTTTATATAAACCGGAACATTTGTATAAATGCTTGAAAGACAAAATTGAAAATCTTGTTCCTTTTGTCTTAACTTTTGTAACATTAACTTTAAGTTTTGTGCACCTTCTGAATAAAATGACGTACGTTTTCTCATCCGCCAAATCCGTAAAAGCAAATGGAGATTATCAATGCGAACATACCAAAGTCTTAGACCAGGTTAAGCAACACCACATGCGGTGGGCATTGACCATACGTGATGAGCACTAACCACACGTGGTCACCCATAACAGTCAATCCACAACCGTGTGCGGTCGGTGTTTTTTTTGTCTTGGTTTGGTGGCATAGATCACCTAACGAAACACACTTTTTATGCGAGGTGTATATAGGGAATATTGTGTGATGTGTTTGTATTAAGAGCACTGGAAGTGGTGGTGTTAAATTTTTGGTGTCAAACTCAAAAAGTGGTGTCAGTTCATAGTAAAAGAAGAGTTTTCTGCTACAGAAATTGTTATGGCACCCAGATTTCTAGTGGCATTGGATTTCGGCACCAGAATTTCTGTGCCATACTTTTTTTTTATTATTTTTTATTATTTTTTTTCATATTTATTTAAAATACACTTATTTATATAACTAAAAATAAAATTCATTGAAATTAAAAACATTACATTAAAAAAAACAATACATTAAAACAAATACATAAAATTAAAAGACATAAAATTAAAATGCATAAAATTAAAAATCATAAATTTGGCGGCGCCGACTAGTTTGGAGGTGGTGGATATGCCGCTCGGATTTTTGCCTTTTGGGCGTTGATGATAGCGGCGTCGAAACGGATTCTGGTGCCATAGCCTTTTGGTTGGTTGGGGTTGGGATTGGGATTCATTTTTTTTGAGTGAAAAAAATAGAGAAATAGAGAAATGTGTGTTATAAAATGTATTGAAAGTGTGTGTGAAGTATGAAATAAAAAGGGGGTATTTATAGGATTTTTAAAGGGGTAAAATTAGGGTTTTTGGGGTTTGTTTTTTTTTTTTTTGAAAAGCCGGGCCTTCTTCTTCTTCCCTCAACGTAAGATACGGATAATTTAAATTATTACTATAATTATATAAAATAGATATTATATATATATATATATTTATATATATATTTATAATATATATATTTATTATTATAAGTTTCGCGTGGGGCTGTTAGCCACGGAGTGGTTGGGTGCGCCGTGGGCTTTTATACGCCAAGGCTTGGCGCAACGTTTTGGCTATTTACCACCAATTCCCTCCGCTTTAAGTGGAGCTTTTTTATATGTTTAGTTAGCTGGTGACCACTACACCTGTAAAGGTAGTGGTAAAGTGGTGTGGTGAAAATTTGATGTAACACTGAGATAGAGATGATAGTCAAGTGACCATTACACCCGATCTTACAAATTTGTGTAAACCTAAAAAGTTTATATGTTTGATTTCTCAGGTTGAGCTTAAAATTTATCTAATTAAACTCAACTAAACTCATTAATAAACTAAAAGCGTGAGTTCACGAATAATATATGTATATGTATATGTTATGAATATTATTATTCGTTTGTGGGTTTGCGTTTTGCTTGAAGAAAGCATTAAAATGAGATAATAGTGTGCTACTGCTTAAGTTTTGTTTTTTATTATTGTATGTCCAAGAAATACATTAATTGTGAACGAGAGTTGTCGTTGTTTTAAAGTAAGTACACCTTGGGCACAAACACTTAAAAATAAATTGATCCCATATCGCCTAATAGATAAAATGTGGAGGTCCCTATATAGAAACCTTAGTATCAACCATCACAGAGTGAGTAGAAAACATATTGAGGCTCTCTAAACATGAAATCACATATATTATGAAAGCGGCTCTGTTTTGGTCACCATGTTAGGTTAACATTATAAAATAAACCCCTTGCTCACTCGGTTTTTTAACAACCAAAAACGTCACTCCATTCTGGACGATTTCCAACAACATTCGGTCAAGAAACACGCCATCGATTCTGTGTAATTCCAAGAAAGTTTGTCTCGTCCAACAGTGCAGTGCATTTGCTATATGGCCTTTATACCATGAGAAACATATGGCGAATCCATTTTAAATACGAATCATTTAAAATGGATTCGTCATATGTTTCTCATGGTATAAAGGCCATATAGCAGATGCACTGCAATGTTGGACGAGACAAACTTTCTTGGAATTACACATAATCGATGGCGTGTTTCTTGACCGAATGTTGTTGGAAATCGTCTAGAATAAAGTGACGTTTTTGGTTGTTAAAAAACGAGTGTTAAACACGAGTCTCGTGCATCGACTTTTTACTGCTTTTTTATCATAGTTATTTAGAATCTCTTCTATTTCTATCCCTTTTATATGTATTTAATTTTTTGTTTATTTCATTATTGTTAATACTAGTTTTAATCCCCGTGCACGCACGGGGCTTGTACATTATGTTTTTTAAATATATTTATAATTTTTATTTTTTCTGTTTTATAAGTTATGAAAGTTTAATGGGTTATTTGTTTTTTTTAAAGTCATAATAAAATTTATAAATTTATAAATTTACACTTAATTCTATACAATTTATTTAAAATTAAAGCACTAAAGTTTTATTAATTACCTCCTCTTTTTTTCAAGTTTTTGTTTTTATAAATTTGACACATATTTTTATGTGTTTTTTTTCTTTATCAGATTTCTTCACAAAAATAATGCCAATTTTAAAAGTATTTAAGCTTTTTAATTAAGCATATATTCAAAAATAATAAAAAATTTGAAGCATCATAACTAATAAGGAAAGATTCTTTTTTTTAAATGCAAAAGTCCTCACTTTTTGTTTTTCTTTACTAAGTAAAAGATTATTATTGTATTATTGTAATTTACTTTTATTATTATAAGAGTAGTCGTTCCCTTATATTCATGGCCAGATTTGAGCATGTGCAAGATGATTAACCGCACAGGGCCTCTAAAATTTTAACCGGCAATGGTGTATAACTCAGTTTTTTCATTTAAAATAGATGAAAATGCATTATCGAACCTAGCATACTGTTATATTTGACCTAATATAAGTTATACATCGACTAGTTGTTTAGTTTTTATGAGATTTATATCAAAAAAGTGAAAATAGAGTTTTAGATGCGACTGAATGGTCAAGGAAGATGATATATTTGAAATAAAAATAAAAAAATTTTCTAACTTTTTTTTCACTTTTGCACCCTACAGTGTCTAGTTCTTACATTTGAACCCTTATATATCAATTTGTTTCCAAATAAGCATAGATGGGTTTATAAGATTAACATTTTCAACCCAGGTTTTAGACAAACTTTAAGAATGGTCCAATCTGTTTCTTAAGTGATGAAATGTTTTATATGTAATTTAATATCATCAATGCAACACGTATAAAATTTTTAAACGCCTTTGTTTAACATTTTTGTTACATAACACTATTTTCAGTGTTTTACTTTCACATTATATATAGCTATTGTGTTTTCCACGAGGCCTAAGCGTCCATGATGGCACATGGCGCCCAAATGAGGATCCATCTATTTGTTTTATTTGATGAAAATTAATCACGATGAGGACCGTAATCATGGTTTCTGCTCTTTAAGCTGACTAATTCACGGGGTTTGAACCCACGTCACACAGACTCAAACCAGGTAAAGCTCTTTCTTTTCAGGAGGTTGACGTGGCCACTTCAGAGTTGTTTGCACTTAGCAGGAATCGAACTTGGGACCTCACACCTTTTAGTGTGATACTTGCAAGTCTTTTTACCACTAAGCCACCCCTGGGTGGTTAATAATTGTGAGTATAAGAAGTGGTCAAGATGTTGTTTGACGAATATCAAGTAGCTTTATCTTTTTCTTTTGGAATGCTTGTTTTCCAACACTTCATGAACTAACATTTAGGAGTGATGAACATATATGAGTAGTTTTACACATTATAATTACAACTACAACTACGTTACCAAATGTTTTTATAGAAAAAACAGTTACACCTCACAACTATTGTTTACTTCTACTGCTATTTTTTCCAAACAAACATTCGACCATTATTTTGCCAACTTATGCAACTAGTTTTAATGCCCATGCACGCACGGGGCTTAGACATTATAATTTTTTTTAAATATATATAATTTTTATCTTTTTTGTTTTATATGTATAGAGTATTATCGAAATTATATAAAGAGAATATATTTATTAAATCTTTTATATATTACGTAGTAGGATAATTAGTATTTTTTTTCTTTTGATTTACCTGTTTTCGGATTCGATATTGTGAGCCAACTAATCCCAGCGAAACTACCTTTTTAGGTAGCCCGGAGTCGGCTCAAGTGAACCTCCGAGGCCACAAGGGGATTAATTTTCTCCTCGTTATATTCGAAACATTAACTTCCACTTTAGAAAACATGTCAATGAAATAAATACTTTTTCAGAAATACAGTTGTTAGAATTTTAGTGCGTATTAAACCAAAAGAAAAGAAAATGTAATTTCTATCAATGAATAGCTAGAAAACACCTTTTATTTATTTACGATAATTTATGTGCTTCGGTGTTTTTTGTATTTGGTTGTACAACATGATTTTATGCCGACAATGAAAAATCCACTAAAAGTCTTCGGGTAGATTTGAGATGTGATTAAATAATGTTAAATCTTTGTTGGAAGTAAGAATTGTGCGTTTGTTGTATTTTAAAATATAAAGTCTAAGGGTATAAAATTTAAAGGGTTATTTGTTTATTTTTTAAAGTTATAATAAATATTATAAATTTATAAATTTACACTTTCACATATAATTTATTTAAAATTAAACCACTAAAGTTTTATTATTTACCTCTTCTTTTTTCAAGTTTTTGTTTTCACAAATTTTACACATGTTTTTTTATGTGTTTTTTTTTCTCCATCAGATTTCTCCACCACAATTTTTTATTTTTGACCAAATTGATTTAATTTTGACTTTTTATTGACCAATCAGATCGCACGATTTTGCCTAGGTAGCGAAATCAAGCGTTCTGATTGGTCCAATTTTTTAATTCATAAGATTCAATTTGATAGAAAACTCCGAAATAATGTAATTCTTTTATTATATAAAAGATGATACACGAATGAACTAGTAAAAACGTATACATATTAACAAAAAAACACCAATACACATTACTCGATCCGTAAAATATATTTGGGGCAATTACATCTATATCCTTACTAAAGTTCAATATTACATCAATGTCTTTCTCACTTTTGCAATTACGTTAATATCCTTCCGAAACTTTGGTAATTACATCAATATCCTTCTCACCTTTGTAATTACGTCAATATCTTTCTCAAACTTTTGAATTCACATGTATATTCAAAAATTAACATGTTCTTTCATCTCTCGAGGCCAAAAGGTATATATAAAAAATATAATTATGATCAATATAGGAGATAGACAAAAGATATATAATAGTTTCAAAACATAAAATAATTATAATTATGATTTAATTTATTTTTGAATATATATGAGAAGTTAAAAGTTTATGAAAGATATTGATGTAATTACAAAAGTTGAGAAAAGGGCATTGATGTAATTACAAAACTGAAAATGATATTTATGTAATATTAATTTTCAAGAAGGATATACATGTAATTCCCATTAATCTGACTTGTATTGTTTATTTGAAATTTTTTTTTTTTTCAAAAACTTAACTTACTGGAAATAAAACATCCACGAATTCATTTCTTGCCAAAAAATTTACTAAACTTCCCATATCGAGAAATTTTGCATTTTATATCACCTTCACCGTTCAATCAAAAACCAAAGGAGTAGCTATATATAATCAACTAATAGATATTTTTTACCTCAACCCTTGATGAAGAATGTCACACCCCGCCAAAGCGGAAACACGAGGCGTAACGTCATGGGTATCATCACAACACAATGGTGTCAACAATAGAGAAACTACAATGCATTAATCAAAGCTAGAATGGACACAAAGTGTCATGACAATACCAAACACAAGAAAAAGGAGTCTTGTATTGAGGTAAAAGAGTCGCTCCAATACAAAAACATAATGAAATAATCGAAAACCTAAAACAATCATAGAATCAATTCAAAACAAGTACGAAATGAAAACTAAGGAAACTCCGCATGCAAGCCTACGGTCTCACTAGCCAATCTTCCTAACTTCACCTTTCTCATGATGCTCACCTGAAAATGATGCTTAAAACGTCAACAATAATGTTGATGAAATAATACTCGCTTTTACTGTGATTATCAAAACAAATTAGGATAATAATGAACTATCATGGACCTATGCTAGCATGCAACCAAAATCAAATCATCATATCCACATACTCAATTTCGCATTCGGGCTTAGAATAGCTGGCACTATAAGCAACCAAGCTCACCCAGAATGTACCACACAACATATCCACATTAGGTAGGCGTGCCCATCCGATCCCACAACCAACACTGAGTAGGCGTACTCATCCGATCCCAAATTAATATCACAAATCACACTGAGTAGGCGTACTCATCCGATCCCAATCAATATCAACATGTATCACATAGTCATATGTTAGGTTCATAAAAAGTGTCGATTATGTGGTTTTATTATATTTTGTTATTAGACTTTATTTTGTTTAGAATAATATAGTTTGTAATAAGGTTTATTATGCTTAAAGAAGGAAATAGCATAATAACCAAAGTCTAGGGACTAGTATTGTAAAGTTAGGAAAATAAGGAAGGAAAGCCTCCTTCCATTAGCTATAAATACCCCTCTAATCTTCATTAGAGGGTGATGCTCTTGTAACCAACTATTATAGTTTTCCCTCCATTAATATCATTTTGAATTTCCTTTACTTGCCCTCCCCTACAATTCTCTCTATTCTTACATGTTGATATGATTGATTCAAGATTATGTGACCTATCATGTGGTATCAATCGCCATTAGAGAAGTAGAGTGTTCGATTTGTGAGACTTTTTTTGTCGTCCGAGAAGTAAGTAATGAAGCTCGGAGAATTCGGTTGATGTTTTTGAGGTTTCGAGATTACTTTTGGCTGTGATTTCGAGTTATTGGACGTTATCGAGTTCTCGAAAGTGGTTTATTTGTTCTCAAAAGTGTGATTTTGGTTCTCAGAAGTAGTTGTTCATTCTCGGAAGAGTTTTTTTTTGTAATTGTAGCAAATTCAATAGTATTAGTAGAGTACTTTAGTCAGAAAATCTTGTAATAGGTATATACGATCTTTCGGTTCAATCGAAATTCGTATATTAAGATTATAGTTTCAAACTCGGTTTGATCGAGTTTAGAAATTTCACAAATTCAGTTCTATCGAATTTGTAAAATAAGGAGTTTACTACGTTAAAACTCGGTAATAAGATTTCACGATCATCATATACATTCATTTCACGGGTTTATCGTGATTTGAAGTGTTGAAAAACGAATTTTCTCAAAATTTACAAGTTTCGGTAATCAAATTCGGTTTGATCGAATTTGATTTTTTAAGCAGTTTGGATTATCTAGTCATCATAAATTTCGGTTTAATCGAATTTGTGTGCATTAATAATCCATATTTGTTAATTTCTTTTAAAATTTGGTATACTGAGTTTGTAGTAAAGAAGATTTCCGAATTTCAATAGGATGAAGTTTACTGAGTTTGTAGTTTACCGAATTTGTTGTTTGTAGATTTTCGAGTTTGATAGTTTTTCGTTGTCCGAGTTAATATACTGCTCGAGAAGGGTATTGGTTTTCAGCTTACTTGTTGTCCGTGAACAGTGTTACTGAATTTGACTACTGTTACCGAGTTTGGATATTTTCTCACAAATCTCACTCATTTTCGTCTACAAAGATCCAATCTTTGAATCATAAGACATGTCGACATCCAAAACATACCAACAATCCCTTGCTGATGCCGGTTCTGAGACTAGGCCACCTATGCTTGAAAGGGGTAGTTACATACCTTGGGCAAGTAGATTCAGACGATATCTTAATCGCAAGAGGGATAACCGGAAGTGGCTTCTCAAAGCACTTGATGAAGGCCCTTATGTGTTTAGGCAGTTCACTCCTACAGGTGCAACAATACCAAGGTTGCAAACTGTAGATGATCTTGAAGGTGATGACTTATTGTACTATGATGCGGAAATGGAAGTTATGAATATGATTCTACTTTCTATTCCTAATGAGATTTACAATTCTGTGGATATTCTTGTAACTTCGGCCAAGGATATTTGGTAAGTGTTGAACGTTTGATGAGGGGGGAACTATACCAAACCATGTTGATAAAGAACACAATTTACAATTACGAATTTGATCAAATTTTGTTGCTTGAACCAGGAGAGTCATCTAGTTTCTGTCCTACAACTGTTCTTGCTCAATTATTGAATGATTTGAAAGAAAACAACATGATGTTTCCAACTGTTTCACATTAACACAAAGTTTCTGAATAGTTTGCAACCGGAGTGGTTGAAATATGTGACTCAAGTTCGTTTGGCTAAGCAATTGACAGTTGATTCGTTCAATGGTCTTTTTGATTATCTTTCGCAATATAAGAAATTGGTTAATGCTTTAAGGGCAAAGAAGTTAGAAAAGTCTCATGGTACTTTGGCTCTAGTAGCACATACGGGTTCATCTTCTAGAAATACCTCTTCGTATTATGTGACACATCCTTCATCTATAATTGATTATGATGAAGAGTACCAACAGGATGATGTTCACAATCATTCTGAAAATCCCATAGCATCTGCTATGTTGTTACTTGACAAAGACATTACTCAAAATTTCTCTAATCCAACAAATAATCATCTTCGTGCTTCGTCCAACACCAAAAATCAAGCAATTGTTCAAGGAGACAGGGTGAATATTCAAAGCAAAAATTCTGGTAATATTGGAAGAAATAACAAACGCACTTATGTTCAAGAGGAAGTTGTTGAGGGAATGAATGCTTCGAATGAGACTGGAAATATTCAAAGGGCTCTGCGAACTTCGACTTCAGGCAATACGTCAACTGTTCAATGCTACAACTGTCCAAAGCTAAGGGTTCGTGACTCGAAGTATTTCATGGAACAAATGTTGTTGGCAAAATAGGATGAAGCTGGTGTAATTCTTACTGATGAGCAGAATGATTTTCTCTTTGCTGATGCTTTAAGGATGGAAGAAATTGAAGAACTTAGTGCAAACATATGTTTAATGGCCAGAATTTGACCAGCTGATCAAAATTCTGATGATGGGACAAGCTATGAGTTTGCAATCATAGTGAGGTACAATCTTCATCATCGATTGAATAGTAATGAACCAATTGTATCCTGCTCATACTAAAAAATAATTGAACAGTACCAGTTATAATGATCAAATTAATAGCAATACTTCAATTTGATTCAGTCAAGGAAATGTTACTAGTGCAGTATTGAAAAAGATGCCACTTGTTTATGATTATATGTGCATTAGAACCACTTTGCTAGAAATTCATATGAGGAAGCAGCAAAACAACAACATATTTTCTCAAAAAGTTCAACAACAAAAACACACTTATGACTAGTCAGCTTGGTTGTTTATGAAAGGAATCGGATTTTGAGGAAAACATAACCAAGGATAATAATTATCTAACGAAGTCTTGAAGCGGTAATTTATGAAGGGCAAAAGTTTTCATAAACAAGTCAGTCTTAATTGATTGGTGATCGAGATATATTCGAGATCTCGCAAAACAACGGAAACATTAATCTAGAGGTTTAAAAATTATAAACGGAAAAAAAAAACATGAGGAATTACAACAGGACCCATTCAATTTTTAAAAGAAAATGGAGTGATAACTGAGGATAATTATCATGATACTTATTCTCTGATCTTGAAGCTAACTGAAAAAGAATGTGGATCTGATTTTGAAATTAGTATATTATTTACCAGTCTATATATCATGCGAATTTATATGTTTTGCTTGGACCGAAACCATTGTATGTGTATGACCAACAATTAAAACATGGTTTGGGGTATTCGAATCCTTATACACTCAAGTAAGCAATTTCTGAATGTCCAAAGTTATATGTTGCAACTAGGGCGGGTGATATAGAAATTCCTTGTTTATTGTTAGAGTTCTGGGAAACTCTAGAGGATGCTTTCAAAAGTCAACAGAAAAATGAATGAAAAAATGAACGATACAATTGTTGTTTGCGAACAAACAAAATTGGTGGACAATGTTACAAACAATTAAATGCGCTTTATAAAGAGTTTGTTCCTCAAAAAGAGCTTTCCGCTGAGCAAATATATTTTTCATCTTCTTCTATTCCCTCTGTTAAGATTCTGGAAACAAAAACTATGTCGAGTGAGTCACCTTTGATCAATGAACTGTACAATATAAAAGTTGGTTTTGAAAAACTGTCTCTGTTAATACAACAAAATAGTAAAAGGGCAAGCATTTTTTACACATCAAAGGTAGAAATAGAAATTAATGATTTTTGTCAAGATCAAGTTAAACCAATTCTTAATGAATTACAGGTTTATCTTGATGCCTTTCAGAATCTATTTCAAAGGGATATAAAAAAATGAAAGATGCGTTTGAGCAAAATAATGTTTATCTTGATGAGATTGAAAGGTAAAATGATTTGTTAAAAGATAAACTTTTGGACAGATACTAAAACCATGATATTGAGTTGTGTGTGTTGTCTAATCATGTATGTGTTGATTATGACCTAAATGATGAATTGAACAAGTGAAAAAAAAAGATATCTTTAGAGATTCAGAGGGTTTGAACGCAAGAAATAATAATTCTTGAAAAGATGTGAAAAAGAAAAGTTGTTGATTTTGAATTAAAATTGCAACATGAAAAGAAAAAAATTAAAGGGTTCTTCGAGAATAAAAAACTCAAAACTTTGATTACTCTTGGATTTCAAAAATGGAGAATCTTGAGAATGAGAACGTGTCTTTGGATTTCAAAGTGCAATCTTTGATTAAAGAAGTGTGATGTCAAACATGGAATAAAAAAAAGTATTTCGATTCATCAATAAGACACTTGGTCTTAATCTCAAATGGAAATGGATGAGTTAAATTGCACATGTATTGAGAAAACTTATGCATATGGTGCTATTCAGTGCTGAGGAATCAGAATCTTTTATTACCATATCTAGAGTTGCAAGCTGAATGAAAAATTGTGAAATTGCGTAAGTTTGTGAATAATAAGTTTTAACAATACAAATGGTTCTCAATCCTTTTCTTTGTGTCACACCCTTATACACAAAAATTGCTTTTCAAAAGCAGACGGTGTTTCAAAACAAAGAAACAATGTTGAGTCAAAAAACCAGTCAACTATACAGACTTCACCTCACAAGCAAATAGGGGCAAATCAAAACACAAATGTCATTAGACCTGGAATGTACAGAGTTGTCACAACACAAGAATCACAAAAAACAGACTAAGAGTGTTTTATCTTCTACAAGAATGAATGCTCATCTGTTGGTAGAAGTTCCATTGAGTAGAATATTCACTATGTCAAGAAACATTGTTTTAGTTGTCTCTAAGAATGAAGCAAAAGAAGAAGAATTAGTTTATGTTAGGAAAAAACTAAGCTAAACAAATAATACATTTGCTAATGTTAATTCAAAAGGAGGTGATGTAATTGATGTTGATGATGCAAAACGCTTTCTTAAAGCGGAAAAACTTTGTATGTGTTTCTTGTATGCAAAAAATGTGCGTATTCCTTGTCATGAAAAATATGTTGTAAGCATAATTGAAATGTGACGTTTCGTTCAATGCTCGTTTAGAACCTTCTCAACTACTTTAGAATACAAAATTCTTTTGAATTAACTTTTGTATCTCTAAGAACTAGTTTTTAAGATTGAGACACAATCTAAGACTTTAGATACTACTTCTGTAGTTTTCAAATCTAAGATTGATGTAGAAAGTGCCTCAAATGCTAAGGATAAGGTTTCTAGTGCATCTAAGATTAAGAAAAGAAACCTGCGTGATAAACCATTAAGCCCATTCATAATAAACAAGATTCGAACAAGTAGAATATGGCAAAAGTGGTTTGAATCACAACCAAATGTTATTTGGACACCTGTTAACACGAAGCCACAAGTTCATACTAATCCTTCATCTGCGAAACCATTGGTTTCAATTAAGAAATGGGTAGTCAAATTGCCCAGTTGTCCATGTGTTGCTTCTTCTTGTGTTGCAGGTAGTCCAGATCGTTCTATGGGTTGTTGACAGTGGTTGTTCAAAGCATATGACGGGTGATCGGTCACTATTGAGAAATTTCATTGAGAAGTTCATGGGCACCGTTCGCTTTGGAAATGATAATTTTGCAGCAATCACAGGCTATGGCGATTATATACATGGCAATATCACTATTTGTCATGTATATTATGTTGAAGGTCTTGGTCATAATCTCTTTAGTGTTGGACAATTTTGTGATGGCGATTTGGAATGGGCTCTTTTGTTCTATAAGTGTTACATACGAAATGGGAAGGAGATGATTTGCTCACTGGCGGACGCGATTTCTTTTTTATATTACTTATCTTTATTTTTCTTGACATGGCTGCTTCTTTACCCGTCTGTCTTATGTCCAAAGCAACTTCAACAAAGTCATGGTTATGGCATCGAAGACTGTCACATCTTAATTTTGGTACCAATAAAATGATCTTACCCAGGACTTGACTTGATGACGGTTTACCAAAGTTCAAATTTGGAAAGGATCACCTTTGTTATGCTTGTGAAAGAGGAAAAAGCAAGAAAGCTTCTCATCCACCTAAATTGGTTTCAAGTGATCACTCAAAATTAGAATTACTTCATATGGATTTATGCGGTCCAATGAGGGTAGCTTCGATTAATGGAAAGAAGTATATTCTGGTGATTGTGGATGAGTTTTCAAGATATACATGGGTTTATTTTCTTCGTTCAAAAGATGAAACTCCAGAGATCATCAAGAAATTTATTGCTCAAGCTCAATTGAATTACAAAGCCAAAGTTTGCAAGATTCGAACTGACAATGACACTGAATTAAAGAACGCAACTCTCAAAGCTCATTTGAAAAGTTAGGATATGCAAACAATTTTTCAATGCTTCGCACAAGCTTTGCAAAATGGAGTAGATTGAACGACGTAATCGTTTGGTTGAGTGCTCGTAACAATGGTTATCTTTTCTCGAGTACCTGAATTTCTTTGGGCTGAAGCAGTAGCTACAGCTTGTTTTACTCAAAATCGGTCAATCATTAACACCTGACACAACAAAACACCTTATGAGCTGTTACGAGGTCGAAAACCAAATATTGAGTTTTTTCATGTGTTTGGCTCATTGTGTTATCCTACAAATAACCGTGATGATCTTGGAAAAATGAAACCAAAAGCAGACATTGGGGTCTTTATTGGTTATTCGGAAAACAATCACATGATGTTTTGGATTATGGAAACTATCCATGTCAAGTTTGACGAGCTCACGGCTATGGCTTCTGAACATGATTGTTTAGAACCTGAGCTTCAACGATTCAATAATCATAATTCATCAGCTGATTCGATGAATACTCCATCCAAAGAAGACTTAGATAATTTGTTCCGTCCGATGTTTGAAGACTATTTTGAGCATAAAACTTCTGATACTACCATTAATTCCGTTGCACAACCGACTCATGCTCATGAAGATTAATCTCCCACATCTTCAATCTTTGTTGACACACATGAGGCTGCTCCTATTGTTACTACATTTGACGAACAAACTTCTTCAATCTCGTTGCCAGAGTCTGATGAATTCAATCAAAAAGATTTTGATGATTTTGATGGTAATGCACATTTTGTTCCATATGATCCACTAAGTCTTGAGGAGATTGAGTCATCTACAACGGCTCTTGTACCATCAAATGTGCATAATTTCCATCAAGTACAACCCTCAACTCACATTTGGAAAAAAAGATCATCCTCTAGACCAAGTAATTGGTGACCCATCCAAACCTGTAATGACTCGTCAATGGCTACATACAGATTCTGAGGTTTGCATGTATGCATTAACTGTCAGCACAATTGAACCAAAGAATATCAAAGAAGCAATGGCAGATCACAGTTGGATTGAGTCTATGCAAGATGAGTTGAATCAATTTGAGAGACTTCAAGTTTGGGAACTTGTTCCATGACCAGAAGGAAAGAACATTATTGCTCTCAAATGGCTTTGGAAGAATAAGTGCGATGCTGAAAATATTGTGGTTCAAAACAAATCTCGTCTTGTGGCTAAAGGATATAATTAGGAAGAAGGCATTGATTTTAAAGAGTCATTTGCTCCTGTTGCTCGTCTTGAGGATGTTTGAATGTTTATTGCTTATGCTGCTCACAAGGGTATCATTATCTTTCAAATGGATGTCAAAACGACTTTTCTCAATGGTCCTTTGAAAGAAGAGGTCTATGTCAACCAACCTGAAGGGTTTATTGATCCAAAATTTCCAAATCATGTCTATAGGTTAAAAAAAGCTCTATACGGTCTTAAGCAAGCACCTCGTGCATGGTATGACAAATTGTCTTCATTTTTAATTAAACATGGGTTCACTAAAGGTATAATTGATCCAACTTTGTTTACAAGACGTCATGGGGAAGACATATTACTTGTACAAGTATATGTTGACGACATTATTTTTGGTTCAACAAATCCGGATTTTTCAAAATGTTTTGCAAACTTAATGAAAAATAATTTTGAAATGTCGATGATGGGTGAACTAAAGTTCTTTCTTGGATTACAAGTTCATCAATCTCCCCGTGGCATATTCATAAGTCAGTCACAATATGCAATAGAGTTGTTAAAGAAACATGGTCTAGATGAATGTGTCTCCATGAGCACACCTATGGCAACAGAGAGGCTGGATGCTGATTTACAAGGCACTCCTACTGATCAAACGACTTATCGTCGTATGATAGGAGGGCTAATGTATCTAACAGCCAGTCGGCCAGACATTGCTTTTGCTACTTTTGTATGTGCCCGTTATCAAGCACGTCCTACAATCAAACACCTCAAAGAGGTCAAACGGATCTTTCGGTACCTGAGACAGTCCTATAACATGGGCCTATGGTATCCGAAGGATTCCGGATTTGAACTAATTGCCTATTCAGATGCGGACCATGCAGGTTGTAAAGATGATTGTAAAAGCACATCAGGAGGATTGCAATTTTTAGGTGGAAAGCTCGTGAGTTGGAGTTCAAAGAAACAAGATTGTACTGCGATGTCTACTGCTGAAGCTGAATATGTTTCATTGTCTGCATGTTGTGCACAAGTAATTTGGATGCGGACTCAACTGCTTGACTATGGATATAAGTACAATAGAATTCCGATGTACTGTGACTCCAAGAGTGCCATTGCTATTTCATGCAATCCGGTCCAACATTCAAAGACCAAGCACATTGACATCCGGTATCATTTTATTAAGGAACACGTTGAGAGGGGTACTGTGGAAATTTACTTTGTCGGGACAGCATACCAACTTGCGGATCTATTTACTAAGGCGCTTCCAAAAGAACGCTTTGAGTATCTAGTTCATCGCATTGGTATGAGATGTATGACTCCAACTCAGTTGGAAAGTCTGACAAAGTTATCTTCTTGAAAAGATCATACATCAAAAACATGTACATAAATTTTTCAAAAACAAAAGAAAAAATTGGAAAAATTTCAAAAAAAAAACATAACATAACATAATTTAAAAAGCTAGTCGATGATAAATTACGTTAATTATATAACGTAATTGTTTTATAATGCGTTGATCGTTGATTAATAGCGATAAATGTATCGGGTTTTAATAAAATCGAGTTTTATAATATTAATATATATTTTTATAATTTATATAAAAATATTATATTTTATATTTTTAAGTTTGCAAAAATGGCAATAAATACCCTTGATTTATAAACTTTTACAAATTTAGTCCTTTATATATAAAGTATATATAATTTAAACCTTTAACTTTAGAACTTGGCAAAACAGCCCCTTGTAGTTATAACTTTAGGAAAATGACATTTTCAGTCCCTCTAGTTATAAATTTCAAAAAGTTACGATATATACCCCTATGCATGAAAACATTTGCAAATCAAGTCCAAAATTCATAATTTTGATATTTTTGAAATCCAAAAGAGTTTTGCAGGTCATGGCTTATTAAAATAAGCTAAAATAAGATGTTCTAACATAACAAAAGTTTAGAAAAAGGATTCGTTAGCTAGAAAATCAAAACGGGTCATTTTTAGGGTTTTAACCAAAACGCATGGGTTTAAGGATTCAAGGCTTGAACAAGAGTTCATATAGGATCTTAGGAGTATTATGAATATTATAAGACAGATTATGAGCTTATTGAACAAGATTTTGAGCTTACTTGAGCTAAAATGGGTCAAAATGGTGTTTTTGTTTTTGTACACCTAGAAATGACTTCAATGGCTTCTTTCTCTTGATTCTTAGCTTCAATTTTGATCTTAGAGACTTCTCTTGATCCTACTTGGTCTGATTTAGAACTCCATTTGTGTGGTGATGAGTTTTTGAGGTATGATTGAAAGAGTGTGTATGTTTCGGCTTATATAGGGTTCGAATGGGCTTGGTGCCCAAGTTTGGGGTTTTAATTAGTGTCAAGGCTACCTTAGGTGATTCATGGCATCTATAGTGATGAGTATTACAAGATAGGAGAGTATATTTGAGTGGTGGAAGGTGTACAAGGGTACAAATGGACATGGAATGACAAGGAGGTGACAAGACTAACTTGGTAGCTAAGGGTGGTGATGGAGGTGCTTGTATGCTTGCTTGGTGACATGGTGGTGAGGTCATAGATGTGCTTGAGGTGATAGGTTGCTAGCTTAGGTGTAAATGGGTCAAAAATGAAAGAAAAAGGGTGTCGGGTTGGTTTTGGTCTCGGGTTAGGGTTTTTGGTTTGAATTCGAATTAGGGTTAAGGTTTAGGATAGATTAGGGTTTAGGATTAAGGTTTAATGTTAGGATTAGGGTTTAGGATTAAGGTTTAGGGTTTAGAATGAAATTAGGGTTTTAGGGTTTCGTTTAGGGTTTTAGATTAGGGTTTTAGGACGATTTAGGGTTTAAGTTTAAGGTTTAGAAGTTGTACATTAAGTGTTTGTACCTTGTGCTAAAGTGGTAGTAAGAAACTAAAGTGATTTAGGAGGTAAAATGACCTAGTTTGGTTTTCTTGCATTATTGACTTGTACATTGGGCTTTAGAAAATTGTAAATTGATTTAGGAGGGAAAAGATATTCAAATGTTATGCATTGTACACTTGTACACATGCTTGAAGGCTTGCACATTCATTTTATATGTATACATTACATATAAAGAGGGTTTTGATATAAACGTTAATGAATAAAGTCTGTTTTGATATAACGTTGCAAATGGTATGTTAAATGGATAATGTACTTGGTAAAAATGATATTAGAACATTGACTTGACATATTAGGATGTTTACATGAGTTAACAAAGATATAGATTGCATTGGTATAGGGTGCGTGAGATCGTTTACTTAGTGTATGTTAAACCACATTACATAATGGAATAAAGCGAAAAATTTCTCTGTAAAAAGGTGGTATATATAATAGATGGATATTATAGTGCATCTAATTTAATAGATGGATAATTACAGTGATGAAAATTATGGGTTGTTATAGCAATCATATGCTTGGCCACAAACCAAAAATTTAATTTGTCCATGTATATTGTTGATGCTATGGTAAAGCACTTAGAGGGTGGGGTCAAATTTCTGATGTATCCATGATTTGTACAAGTATTTATCAATCAACAGCTTGGGGATATGTCACATCACAAAAAGATTTATGTTACCCCTCACACACAAAGAAAATCTTTGCCAATATGAAGAGAGAAGGAAAGGACTTTTCTGGGAGAGTAACACCTCTATTTACAATAATGATGGTTCAAGCTAATCAGAAGAGGGTTTAGATTCAGGCATTCCTACTGATTCTCAACAGACACCCATTACTACTCAACCATCATCCTCTAGACCTCAGAAGAAACAGTCTAGGAGGAAACAAAGGAAGGAAACTGAAGTTCCTCAAGATGAGACACACCATGATGATAGTGTTCCTATACCTTCCAATGATCCACTTCTCAGTGGTGAGGATAGAATGCAACTAACAGAATTGATGATTTTGTGTACCAACTTACAAAAACAGGTTCTTGATTTGGAGAAGGCAAAGGATGCTCAAGCAAAGGAGATTGCTGGTTTAAAGAAGAGGGTCCAAAAGTTGGAAAGGAAAAAGAAATCAAGAACTACAGGGTTAAAAAGATTAAGGAAAGTTGGTGAATCTAGAAGGGTTGAATCCTCTGAGGATAAAGATAGTTTGGGTGCTCAGGAAGATGCATCCAAACAGGGGAGGAGTTTTGAAGACATTGACAAGGATGCTGAAGTTTCTTTAGTTGATGAAACCCAGGGGAGGTCAGATGATGCAGAAATGTTTGATACAGATGATCTTCATGGTGATGAGGTAATTATGGATATGGCAGTTGGTGAGAAACAAGAGCAGAGTGCAAAGGTTGATGAAAGAGAGGTTAGTACTGGTGTTGAAGATAGTGTTGCCCCTACAATTCCAGTTACTACTGCTGGTGAAGGAGTTACTGCTACCAAGATTGATGAAATTACTACTACTAGTGCTCCAACAACAGCTATTGATGAAATATAACCTTTGGCTCAACTCTTATAGAAATCAAAGCACTAAAACTAAAGTGTAACTAAAACTGCTGCTCACAACACAACAACTATGACAAGAACCCCAAGGCTAGAGGGTAGTCGTTCAAAGAGCTAAGTGAATTCAGAATAACAACATCATCTCCACAAGCATCACAACCTTCAAAGACTAAAGACAAAGGCAAAGCAATAATGATTGAGCCTGAAGTACCTTTGAAAAAGAAAGATCAAGTTGCTTTTGATGAAGAAATGGCAAGAAATCTTGAAGCTTAGTTGCAAGCTGAACTTATAGAAGAAGAGAAGATTGTAAGGAAAAAGGAAGAGGAAAGCCTACATAGCTTTTTTTTTTTTTGTTTGATTGAATCATGGGAAAATACACAAGCTATGATGAAGGCTAATAGATTGCTGGCTAAGAGACTCTAAACAAGAGAGCAAGAGGAGTTGACAGATGAGGAGAAGGCAAAACTATTTATGGAATTCATGGAGAAAAGAAGAAAACATTTTGCTGCATTAAGATCACAAGAAAAGAGAAAAAGACCTCCTACCAAGACACAAAAGAGAAATCAAATGTCTATCTATCTTAAGCATATGGGTGGATATAAACACAATCAGCTAATGGGCAGAAGCTATGATGAAATCTAAAAGCTGGTTGACAAGGAAATAAAGAGAGTAAATTCTTTTGTGGCTATGAATTCAAAGGCTCAAGAAATCAGTGGAAAGAATGATAAAAGCAGTTTTAAAAAGGTAGAAATTGCACAAGATAGTAGTGCAAAGAGAGCAGGGGATAAACTGGAATCTGATAAGTCTAAGAAGCAAAAGACTAATGAGAATAAAGAAGTTGAAGTAGATAATGAAGCTGAGCTGAAAAAGCATATGGTGACAGTCAAAGATGATGATATAACAATTAATGCTATACCACTTGCTACCAAACCTCCAGTGATTGTTGCATACAAGCTTATTAGAGAAGGAATAATGGGACATTATCAATTAATAAGAGCTGATGGAAGTTTCAAGAGATATTCCTCTATGATTAGGATGCTTCAGGGTATTGATAGAGAAGACTTACAGACTCTCTAGAAGTTGGTCAAAATAAAGCATGATGATACAAGGCCTGAAGATAAACATGAAAGAGTGTTGTGGGGTGATTTAAAAGTTATGTTTGAACCAGATAAAAAAAGTGATGTATGGAGAAATCTACAAGGATACAAAGTGATTGTTTGGAAGTTGTTTGATTCCTGTGGAGTGCACTTTGTAAGGTTTGGAAATGTACATATCTTTATGTTGGTTGAGAAAAGATATCCTCTTACACCAATAACAATCACAAATATGCTCAACAAGAAACCTCAAGCTGATTATTGGAATGAGATGTTCTATCAACTACTCAAGCTCATGGTAAAGCAGCAAAAGGGTTAATAAAATGTTTGAATGCATCTTCCCGATAGTGATGAGGACTTTTAATAAAGAAACTTGAAGCTTCATATGATGAATGTCAAGTTTAGGGGATGATTGTTGGGACTTAAAGACTTTAATATGATTCTTAGAGTTACTACTACTCAGGTATATATTAGTGCTGTCAAGCATAACTTAGTACTGTTGGTGATACTAATGAAAATTATGCTAAGTAGTTAGTACTGGTAGTATAAAGTTACTACTGCTAGTTACTACTGTTAGTATAAGTTAGTACTGTTAGTATTAAGTTACTGCTACTTGTTAAACTTAAGACTGCTCAGAGTTGAAGACTAAAATATATGCTAAGTAGTTAGTGCTGCTAGTAGTAACGTTAAGACTGCTAGTACACAGTTACTACTATTAGTATATATTAGTACTGCTAGTACTAATGTTACTATGAGCTTATGTTTATCAGTACTGCTGGTACAAAAGTTTATGCTGCTGGATACACCCGCTACAAAATTGAGACTGTCAGAAGGATAAAAGACGAAAAAGAGATAAGGATTTTCTAGAGAACAAGAATACTTATGAAGATAAGTATTGAGTTATTTTTGTAAAAGATATGTATAATGTATTTGTTTAAGAGATTACATTTTCTTTTAGAAAAGATCATGATATCTTAGGAAAGTATTGTAAGCCTTATAGGACTCCTTGGTCTATAAAAGGAGGCTCTAGGGGCATTAGTTGATATACAAGTTTTCATAGGTGTGAAGTTGATTAAAAAGCTTCAAGGTTGTAAACCCTAGTACTAGTGAAGAGTATACGTATTATTGATCTAATAATATTGGAGCGCTTGGTTATATCTTTGTTGATTCACAATTACTATCTTATTCATAATACTTCTAGATATTAAGGTGTAGATTCCGCATACACTTTAGTATACATACAAAGTTTCTACAACAAGTTATTTTGGATTTATCGAAGGTAATTTAACCTTAGACTAGCTAAGGAATCGATCAAGGATTGGGATCAACATTATTTTATAGTAATTCTTATATACTTCGGACACTCATTAGGTGGTTCGACTGTTGTAATTTTGACTTATGTGTTGCGGGAGCAGAAAGAACTATCTACAACTACTTATGTTACATTTGCGCCAGGTTTGTACTTGTATATCTTCCTTATAAACCATGTATCATAGTCGTCTTATGTGTAATATTTCTTAGTGATTTTTTTATGATTAGTGGCTTGTATGACTTGGGAGTTGGCGGATTCTGGTAATGATTTCCTTACATCTATTATAAATGGAGCTGATGTTGTCCCTACATTCTCAGCCGCTTTAGTGGATGATTTACGTGCAGAGGTGAAGTTGATATTATTAAGTATTACAGTATAACTTGTATTAGATTATAGAAACTTTTTTGAGGGGCATATCCTTAGGGGTTTATTTATTTGTATAGGTTACAACGTCAGCTTGGCTGAACGATCTGAGAACTCCGATTAATCATACTAGGATTCTTAGAACTGTCTATCGATCTGCGTCAGCCTTAGGTTCTCGACTTCCATCGATTGCAAGTGCTAAAGCTAAAGTTGTTGGTGCTGGTGGAATTCTTCATCCTGTATCTAGTGGTACACAGGTAAATCATGCATCCTTTTTGTAATGGTTGACATTAGGGGTGAAAATTACGCTTATCGGGTAAGCTGTGTAAAGGGTCAAAATGGGTGGGTCATGTTGGCGCAAACACTCCTTGTTTACATTTTTTTCTAGTTGATAGGAGGTTGTATTTATCAGAAATACACTTTGGGTGATTTTTAACTTTTCAGTTATTTGACCCGTTAGAGATTGAAATTAACCTGAATTGACCCATTTACTTTTGGGTTGAAATATGTCATTCTTTCTACGGGTCAAAACAAGTTGGAATCACCCACAGCCACATTTTGTTTGTTAGCTCAAATGTATACGGCATTAGTTGGATTTCAAAAAGAGTATTTTACCATAATAACAAAAAATTAATTTAGGTAGTTTTATCAAAAAACCATTTCACCTGCTCCATTTCTGACAAATAACCGTTTGAGATCATATATAAGCCAAGTTGACTCATATTAATTTTTTTTTTAAATTAGCACCTTAAGACATGTGAAAAGTTACTAAAGTGAAATTCGCATATGATGGTGATTGCAGGTTATGATGAGGAGAGCCCAAACTATGGCTCAGGCTGCATGGTCACACCCATCTATAAAAATATCATCATGGGCATGCATGGGTCCCCGTCGCTGACCCGTAGTTGCAAATGCTAATTCTTGAGAGTCGTTATCTTCCAACACAGAAGCCCAAAGCATCTCGACAGCTCTTGAACTTCATGTATCTTCATCAGATGACACAAGTGAATGACATGCTAATGAACTCCATAATGAAGAGGTTGAGTCTTGAGACATGATCTCATAATTTGTTTACACCTTCATACTAACTAGCATACTTGTCATGTTTGTTGTGTTTATTAAGGAAGTAAAGTTTTGTTCTATCACCTTCATTTCTTACACTTGGTCTTCGAACTCCAAATCCAACTTTGTATGTGATTGTACAAATATGGGCACGATCAGGCTTCGATGAGATCAAAGAGTTCTTTGAGTGATTGTTGAGTTGCCAAGCCTTGAAATAACATGTGTCAACACAAATGAAAACACTACGTTAAGTGAAGCGCAGGGGGTGTCCCTGCGAATCACCTCGGGTGTGAGAGTAAGTATATGCTTTGTATTTGGTAAAGTATTGTAACGTAAGTAAGTGTGTGAAAAGTTCTGGCCATACCTGGAGCCCTTACTATCTATTTATAGGTGTAGAAATGAGATAGGACGAGGCTTAGCATAAAGACCGGTGATCGAGGGGGCGTCTTACGATTTAAGGGGTGATTCTTGGGTACCACAATCTCTATTTTGGCGAGAAGACCTTGATGGAGATAAATGTGGGTTTGACTGTCTGACCTTTGCTTTAGTTTTGTCGAAGGCCCACCGCAAAGGGTGTAGAGCTTTACGTGGTGAATTCCCATACTGGTAACCATCCCGAAGATGGTTTTACGCCACTCGAAACTATTCAAAGGTTATTGGTTGTGTTGGGAATTATGTTTTCCTGACTTAGTACTCTTTGTGATAGTTAGTTAGTACTGCCAGTACATCTGTTAGTATTGGTAGTAGAGTTAGTACTGTTAGTAGTAAGTTGGTACTGCTAGCATATATTAGTTAGTACTATTAGGAGATATGCAAAAGTTATATTAGGAATAGATATGCATTATCTCTTCACACGGTTTGTAAGCCTATTAGGGTTTCCTTGGTATATAAAAGGAACCCTATGGCACTAGTTACATATACAAGTTTTACAAATATTCATAGTTAGTATTCGGTAACCTAGCAGATTAATAGTAATCAAAGTTCTGTTTTATTCAATGTTCTTCTTAGCAGTCTAAGTTAGTTTCCACATAACTTATATTGTTCATAGTCATTGTTTCTCTTGTAGTTAGTTTGGATCTATCCAAATTGGCTACTACCCTTAACAGGCTAGAAAGATCTATTCAGATTGGGATCAACAAGTGGTATCAGAGCTTGTTGAGAAACTCTGAGTAAAAAGAACCAAAACAGATCTGTTATAAACCTTTACCTTTCAGATCTATTCAATGGCAGGAGAAAATGAAAATCATTATAAAAATGCTAACATTCCACCACCAGTTCCACCAACACAATAAGCCCCTCACACTCTGTCAACCATTAAACTCCCTATTCTGAAGAAAGGTGGGTATGACATATGGGCCATGAAAATGGAACATTACTTGGGGCATACAGACTATCCTATATGGGAAGTCATACAAAAAGGAAATGGTCATGTATAAGTCTCAACTGATACAAATGGACAAATAAGGGTTTTGCCTCCTAAAACTGGTGAAGAGATTTTGGCTAGAGAGAGAGAGAAAGAAAAGCAAGGACTACCTTGCTCATGACTATACCAGAAGACCATTTAGTAAAATTTCACAAAATGAATGATGCTAAAGAGATGTGAGAAGCTATCAAATCCAGATTTAGAGGCAATGATGAATCTAAGAAGATTCAAAAATACATTCTAAAGGAACAATTTGAAAGCCTTTCTGTATCCAACTCAGAAGGATTGCATAAAGGTTATGATAGGTTTCAAAGTCTTCTGAGTCAACTTAAGATTCATGGTGTAGGCGTCTCCACTGAAGATGCCAATCAAAAGTTCCTTAGGTCTTTACCTGCTTCCTTGTCCCAAGTATCCTTCATTATGAGGACCAAGCCAGGAGTAGACAGTCTTAGTTTTGATGATCTCTACAACAATCTTAGAGTCTTTGAGCATGATGTTAAAGGCTTTAATGGATCATCTTCTAGTACACAAAATGTCGCCTTTGTTTCTTCTAGCACTAGCAGTACTAATGATGTTAGTACTGCTTATGGTGTTTCTACTTCTTCTGGCCATAACTCACAAAAAGAAGTCGCTTCATCATACACTGATGAACTCATGTACTCTTTCTTTGCTAATCAATCAATTGGCCCACAATTGGATCATGAAGATCTTGAACAGGTTGATGAGTTTGATTTAGAAGAGATGGATTTGAAATGACAAGTGGCCATGATTTCCATGAGATTGAAGAAGTTTTACAAGAAGACAGGGAGAAAGCTGCAGTTTGATGCCAAGGAACCAGTTGGATTTGACAAGACCAAGGTTGAGTGCTTCAATTGCCACAACACAGGGCACTTTGCTAGAGAGTGCAGATCAAAAGGAAATCAAGAAAGCAGAAGGAGAGATGCAGGGAACACTGGATATAAAGCAAAAGACAATGGGAGGAGACCTGGAAAACAGGAGGAACCTAAAGCTTTGGTAACTCTTGATGGGGATGGTGTTGATTGGACTGGTCATGCAGAAGATGAGCAAGAGAACTTTGCTTTGATGGCTTACAGCAATTCAGGCTCGGACACTGAGGTAACATCTTGTTCAAAAGAATGTGTGGAATCATATGCTAAACTTAAAAAATTATATGATGAACAGAACAAAGGGAACAACTTGGTGATGCTAGTATAGAAATTCAAGCCTATACTCAAGATTTAAAAAAGGTAGAAGCTCAATTAGTCTGTCATTAGAAAAATCAACTTGTTTATGAAGAAAAAATTAGGTTTATGAAAATTGATTTAGATGATAAAACTAATGTGCTCATATATCATAAGAAACTATTAGCAGAAGCTGTAAAAGAAAAAGAAGAATTAAAAACCAAACTTGAAAATTTTCAAAGTTCTTCTAAAGGTCTTAGTAAACTGCTAAATAGTCAGATGAGTGCTAAGGACAAATCTGGGCTTGGGTATGGAGATCAAATACATGAAGGTGTTTTAAGATATGAAAAAGAAGTTCTTGAAAGTGTATTTGACAGTAGGTCTAGTGATGTAGAAGATAGTCCTGTGTATGATAGATTTGTAAAAGTTGAAGGAATGCATGTAGTTCCCCCTCTAATGATAGGGATCTACATGCCTCCTAAATCTGATTTTGGAATAGATGAGTCAAAGTTTACATATGGTCCAAAACAGTCTAAAACTAGTGAATCTGATGCTAAAACCAATGATTTTGCCTCCTGTAAATCTAATTCTAGTGTAGAAACACTTGAATCTGTGCCTAAAACAGCTATAAATAAACCCAAAGCTGTCAGTGAACCTAAAGTTTGGTCTAATGCTCCTATCATTGAGGAGTATGAGTCAGACAGTGATGATGAATATGTGATTAAACCTTTAAAAGAACAAGAAAGACCTAGTTTTGCTTTTGTTAATACTGTTAAGCATGTAAAAACTCCTAGGGAAACTTTTAAAAAACAAAACACATGTAGTCTGAGTCCTAAAGCTGACAAGAGAGACTGTAATGGTTTAATGTCCAAAAAGCTAGGTTTGGGATATAGGTTTACTAGAAAGGCATGTTTTGTATGTGGCAGTTTTGGTCATCTTATTAGAGATTATGATTTCCATGAGAAAAAAATGGCTATACAAGTTAAATTGAACAAACAGAAGGGTAAGGGTACTGGTCAAGGGTAGAATAGACCAGTGTGGAATAATGCGCAAAGATTGAATCACCAAAATAAGTTTGTTCCAAAAGCAGTACTAACTAAAACTGGCAGATTTCTAGTTAATACTGCTAGATAAAATTTTTATAGTCAAGCAGCAGCAACTAGTACTGCTAGGAAAGTTAATACCGCTAGACCCATTATGAATGACATCAGACCAAGAAATAACTTTTATAAGTCTCATTCACCTATTAAAAGGCCATTTAATAGAACAACAACACCAAAAGCAAATTTTACAAATCATAAAGTAAATAATGCTGAGGCCAAAGTAGTTAGTGTTGTTGGGGGTATAAGGGAAACTGCTATTAAGCCCTCAGCAGGTTGTAATTGGATACCCAAAAGACATTACTGGAACAAAGTCTCCAAATACAATAGCGGTTCAAGCTTTAGTAAAAATGTTAATTTTAAAGATCCACTAGGCAGACCCAAGTCAGCAATGACTTGGGTCCCTAAGATAAACTAATTTCTCTTATTTGATGTGCATGATAATCCACAAAGAGCTTTAAAGAACAAAGGGATTGTTGATAGTGGATGTTCCAGGCACATGGCTGGGAATAAAGCCTACCTTGTTGAATATCAAGACTATAATAGTGGCCTTGTTGCTTTTGGAGGTAGTAAAGGTTATATATCTGGTAAAGGAAAAATAAAAACTGGAAAGTTAGATTTTGAGAATGTGTGCAGAACTACAGCATTTTAATCTCTTTTATGTGTCACAGATGTGTGACAAGAAGAACAAGGTTCTCTTTACAGACACTAAATGTCTTGTGTTGTCCCCTGACTTTAAGTTGCCTGATGAAAATCAAGTATTACTTAGAGTCCCCAGACAAAATAATATGTATAGCTTCAACTAACAGAACATTGTTCCTACGGGAGATTTAGCTTGTTTGATTGCAAAGGCCACAGTTGATGAACCTAACAAATGGCATAGGAGGCTAGGTCATGTAAATTTTAAAAATTTAAACAAACTTGTGAAGGGAAACCTTGTAAGATGTTTACCTTCAAAGATTTTTTAAAATGACCACACCTGTGTTGCTTATCAGAAAGGAAAGCAACACAAGGCCTCCTGTAAGGCCAAAGTAGTGAGCTCTATTAGTCATCCCTTACAGCTTTTACATACGGACTTATTTGGACCCACATCTGTAAGGAGCATAAACCATAAGACTTATTGCCTTGTTATCACTGATGATTTTAGCAGGTTTAGTTGGGTGTTCTTTTTAAGAACTAAAGATGAAACTAGTGGAATCATTAAGGAATTTATAAGACAAATTGAGAACCAATTAAATCAAAAGGTTAAAACTATTAGATGTGATAATGGTTCAAAATTCAAGAACAGGGACATTATTGAATTCTATGGGTCAAAAGAGATCAAGAGGGAATACAGTAATGCCAGAACTCTACAACAAAATGGAGTTGCTAAGAGGAAGAACATGACCCTAATTGAGGCTGCTATAACAATGCTAGCAAATTTATTTTTACCTAACACTTTTTGGGCTGAAGTAGTTAGTACTGCTTGTTATGTCCTTAATAGGATATTAGTGACCAAGCCTCAAAACAAGACACCTTATGAACTTCTAACTGGTAAAATACTAATCATAAGCTAAATAAGATCTTTTGGGTGCCATGTTACCATCTTGAATACCATTGACCACCTGGGCAAGTTTGAAGAAAAGTCTGATGAAGGGTTTTTAGT
>BQNB010013368.1:60834-77324 GCA_026074375.1 Tanacetum coccineum | reverse complement strand
TTTTATTTTGCTTAGATCTACTCGCTTGAATCCTTTCGAGTGAGTTTTTTTATTTCTGTATTATTAGCTTTCTTGTAGTCTATCTTTTCTTTGTGTGCTTGTTCGTAATTTTTCATTAACTATTCCACTCTTCATTATGGAGAACGCGCATCCATCTAGTCCCACCCCTAGTTGTGAGTTCCTTGACCCTAAGAAAAAGTTGAAAGTTGAGTCGTGGATTGAGAATAGTAAGAATGTTGATCTTTTGGCTGATTTGGATAGTGAATTTAAGGAAGAAATAGAAGAAGAGGAGGAAGAGGATGACTTGGAATATTTTGACACTTTCCCCAATATGGAAGAATTAAGATATCATGAATGGCTTTTAAAAAATCCTCGACCCTCATGGGTAAAGGCTAAAATTAGAACAGGAAATTTAGATAACGTAAAAGTTTCTTGCATGATTGGTCACTTTGTGAAAAACAAGCTTATATCGACTTAGAATCACCAATCAATATGATGTCTAGGCTTCACTATAATTGGATCATGAGTAATAGGTTAGAATCAAGAAAGAAACCATCAAACCCTAAAAAAATTTGCAATTTTATGGTGAGAGTTAGAGATTTAAAGGTTTTCGTTGGTCATTTTACTTATAAATGTGATTTCGTCGTGCTTGAGGATACTACTAGTGTCATAGACCATTACATAGGTTCGGTGTTCTTTGAAAAACCCTTTGTGGGAAAGATCTGGCTCATTTATGATAAAGACGAAGGAACGATCCTGTTTAAGAAGGGTAATGAAAAGATCGTATTTAAGATGCCTCACAAAATGGAAATGTTTAAACACATAGATTTTAAGGATATAAATACCGATTGCATACCACATTTCATCGTAGAAGGAGATGATGACAGTCACAAGGAAACCCACTACTCGAATAGTTTGAATTTAGGACCCGAGTATAAATATGATGAAAGTGTGAGTGAAGCCATTCGTGGTTTAATGAGAATGAAGAGTGATATGTGTAAAAACACATATCCGTTTTATATCAAAAATAGCCCTAAAAGACAAAATTGTGCTTTAAATGCTTGAATATTGCTTGTTTTGTCTTTGTGATTGTGTAGGTACGGATATTGCAAAAATATCAAGAAAATGGTCAAAACCGGACAAACATGGACACGGGAACGGAATTGAGTGTGTAAAAGCAGGGATAATGCTATCAAAGGTCAACAAAAGTCAACTCATGGTCAACAGTGGTCAACCATAAAAAAACAAAACCTAAAAAATCCAAATCAGCCCCTCAAAGTTATCCAAATTGCAAAAATGGTCCCCTTAACCCTAAAGGTGTTAACTCTTTTAATTATAAGAGTTAACACCCGTTATCCCTTATAACAATACCAAGCCCGAGCCCAATCCAATACACCCGGCCCAAAATCCTTTTATAAGTCCAAGTTAAACTCCGGGTAAAAGAAAAAGTCAAAACTCACACTTTTATAAGAGGTAAAACGCGGGAAAAACAGTTTTAACTGTTCATCATCTTCCCCGTTTTACCTTAAGCTCAAATTAAGGGGTAAATCCAAATTGGCTACATGGCTAGTCAATTCAAGCGATAAAGACTGCCTTGGAAAAGTTACACATCACCAATCGCTCCCATTTGTGGAAAGCCACAAGGAGAATGCCACGCGGATGCAAGGAAACACACCAAGAGCTAGATTTTTGCACTAAAAGACTTGAAAAAAAAGCACAATGGCTTTGACACACGGAATGCCACGTTGGCAATCCGTGTGCTCACCAAAGTGATCCAACGGCTCAAATTATGACTCAATGATTGGAATTTATTTGAGGGCTGAGATCAAGACAAGGGGAGAGAGGCTAGAAGACCTAGAAGCATCTTTGGCAGGCTATAAATAGCCCTCACTCACTCGACTAACATTTATCTTTTAGCACACTTAATAAACGGCTAGAGATTTTTGTGATACTTTCTTCATGTTTGAGTTATGCATTCGACCTTTTTGAGTTCTAGTATGGGGTTTTTAAGTCTTAGGCTAGGAAACATTGAGGACAATGTTTGATTTTAGTATGGGGTAGTATATCTTCGATATGATCTTGCCTACTTTTACCCGTTGTTCTCACGTACCCCGTTTTCCCACCAAAATTTTCAAAAATATGAAAAAATTTAAAATTTTCAAAAATAAAATAAGTGTTTTTGTCACAATTTTGACTTTCTTGCTGGGTAAGAATAAGAGTAAATTTTGACCCGATCGAGCGTGTTGAGCTCTAGCTTGTTCCTTAACTTTTAGGCTAAGCGTTCGCTAATTCGCGAAGAACGAAAAATGATAGAGTTAAGTATGAGTAGGATGCTAAACAAGGATTAGTTGGAAATCTTAAGAGCTCATGTATGTAACTTGTTGCTTTTTCTCCCATAAGCTCTTAACCGGATTAATATACGTGCTGTTTTTGAAGATTAAACTTAAATCAACAATTTTTATGTAATATATATAGCAAAATTTTTTGTCTTAGTTCAAATTTATACTTGAATTTTTTAAAAAGAAGTCTTCTTTAAAAAAAATAATAAAAAAAATAATGATAAAATAATAAAAAAACAAATATAATAATAAAAGTTGTGGGCTGATAAAAGTTTACTACCTCTTGCCGGCTCACAACCGATGTGGTAGTCTTCTAAAGAAAGCCCATAGTAAGAATAAAAATCCGAGACTGATAAAAAGTTTTGCTGACATCAGGCCCGGCTCACAACCGATTGTTTGCAGCCTCCTAAAATTCGAGAATTACAATATCATAAATGTCTAAATAGTTAAATTAAATTAATAATTGACTCTTTTTGTTAAATTCAAATATGCTTTTGCACTTTGACTATTCTAATTTATAAGCTATGAATATTCCGGAAACCTGATATTTTTTGAAACTAGGTCCTGCTACCCGATACTAGTCACAGTGGAGGTATTCAAAAGCCTAGGTGCACTTAGTCGAAGGGTTGGGATGTGCCGAGACGAAAGTCCTACATGGGAAGATCTCGCCTGTTAAAATCAATTATACTAAGTGGAACGTAAAGCCATAGTAAAATTGCACAAAGTTAATCCATGGATGAAATTCAAGATAAGCACACTCACTTAAGATATAATAAATGTCGGATTAAAAAAGTTCACAAGTTGCAATATGAGTTATTGTTATCATCCTTACTGATATTTAGCTGGTGATTTTGTTTTACTTGTTTTGGATAAGTGAAAAGTCGGAACTATGAAGTTTATCATGTTGGGCATTCTCGAAATCGTAATGCATCTGTCTATGATCTCCTAACTGTATAAATGAAAAAACGAAAGTCAAAATAATATTAAATATATAAAAAATAAAAATAAAATAAAAAAATAAAAAAAGTTAAAATAAAAATAAAAAAATTTCAAAAGGGAAAAGAGTGTTTTATATAACTTGTGATTTTTTTATGTTTACTCTACACAAAACTTTGCTACTTTTAAAGGTTAGTTGGAAGGTTATGAGGTATTTGGTTTATAAGGCATAAAACATTGCGGAGACACGCATCGCTTAATTTGGGGAAATTTGATATGTTGTGAAAACACATATCTATTTTATATCAAAATAAACGCCTAAAAAGACAAAACTGTGCATCAAAAGGCTTTATATTGCTTGTTTTGTCGTTGTATATGTGTAGCGGATATTCTAGCAAAAACGCAAGAAACTGGTCAAAACCCAAGAAAACGGTCAAAACCGGACAAACACGGACACGGGAACGGAAGAGCACACAAGAAGCCAGGGATTCTATGGCAAAAGAACAAAAAAAGTCAACTCATGGTCAACCTCAGTCAACTCTTGGTCAACATGAAAAGACAAAATTCCAAAAACACCAATTCAGTCCCTCAAATAAATCTAAATCACAAAAACAACCCAAAACCCTAACACCCGTTATCTTGTAACACATATGAGATAACGGGCGTTATCACTAATAAAACCTAAATCCAATGCCCAAGCCCAAAAACCTATAACTCTGGCCCATTCATTTTAATAACAACCCAAGTCAACGAGCCCAAGTAGCCCCAGTCAAACCCCCTTCTCAAACAAGCGGGAAAAGATGTTACTATTATTCATCGTCTTCTACCTTTTCACTCAGGGTCAAATCATAGGGCAAATCCCAATTGAAGGACAAAAAGGACAATTCATGAGATCAAGTACACATGGGCAGAGTTATACATCACCTAATGCCCTCATTGGCTACGACCCATGTGAATAATGACACGTAGGCTATTAAGGAAGCACAAGGAAAGGGGTATTTTGCACTCATTCTACACTCAGAAGTAACACAAGGGTGTAACATCACGGATTGCCACGCTGGCAATCCGTGTGAGACAATCTAATCTAAGGATTGAGGAATGGTATCCAATGATTGAGAAAAATGGATGGAGGAGATCATGAGGAGCGTCTAACTGAATTAAGGGACTAGAAGCTTCACCTATCTGAATTGTGGGACTTGTATGCGTCAGTAGGGAAGTCGAGAGTATACCACAATTTCTCTTTGTTATAGGGGGGGGTATAGTGGCTGGGTAGGGGTTGGGGGGGGTGTGTGACGTTGGTGGGGTGGGTGCGGTGGTGTTTTGTGCGGTGGGATGGGGGATGGACCGGGGCATGGGAACATGGGTCAATTGGGGTAGAGGTTTGGGCTAGGTTGTGTTGCTTGGGGTGGGTTGGTTTTGGCACAGGTAGGATGCGGAGTTGGGGGGTGCGCTTTGGCTAGAGGGCGGAAGGGCTTGTTGAGCGCTTGTTGAGATTTGGGGTTGCGTAGGGGGATGTTGCGATAGGTTGAGCATGGGATGAGAGCTATTGGAGACGTTTGAGGGGGTGGGTGCGGTTGGTTGCCGGTGTTTGAGTAGGTTTTATGTGTGGTTTTAGGGGGTGGGGGTGGGGGGGAGGGGGAGGGGGTGGGGGGGGGGGGGTGAGGGGCGTGGTGGGGTGGGAGGTGAGGGGAGGGGAGGGAGAGCGTGGGGGAGGGGGGAAGTTGTTGTGGGGTGGGGGGGTGGACAAGGGGGGGGGGTGGGGGTTGGGGGAAGGTTGGGGGGGGGTGTGGGCCAAGAGGGGGGGGGTTGGGAGGGGGGGGGGGGGCGTGCGGGGGGGGAGGGGTGGAGGGCTAGGGCGGGACGTTGCTGGGAGGGTGGGGGCGGGGGGCGTGGGGGCGCCAGAGTGGGGGGGGGGACGTGGAGGGGGGGGGGGGGTTGGTGGAGGTGGTGGGGGTGGGCGTAGGGTCAGAAGGGCGAGGAGGTGAGCGGGAGGGGTTGGGGGGAGGGGGTAGGTAAGGAATGCGGTCGGAGAGGGGGGGGGGGAGGGGTGCAGGAGGGGGGGAGTGGGGGGGGTGTGGGGGGGTGGGTAGGGGTGGTGGGGTGGAGGGGGGGTGATGATAGGGGGGAGGTGGGGGGGGGAGAGGGGGGGGGGGCGGTGGGTGAGGAGGTGGTGAGGGGGGGAGGGGAGGGGGAGACGTGGGGTGGTGGGATGTGGGGGTCGGGGAGTGGCTGTAAGAGGGGGAGGGGTGGCGTGGGGAGTTGGGTGGTTCGCGAGGTGTAGCGGGGGGTGCAGGAGCGTGGGGGTGGCGGGGTTTAGAGTGGCAGGGTTTTTTAGAGGGGGGTGCAGGCTAGGGGGGGGGGTGGGGGGGGAGGGAGGGGGGGGAAGAGGGGTGGGGGGGGGTGGGGGAGGCGGAGGTTGGGGGTGGGGCGGGGTGGGTGGGCGGAGGTGGGGGGGGGGGGGTAGATGGTGGGGATCAGGATTGGTGGGTGCGGGGTGGGGGGGGGGGCTGGTGGTGGGGGGCGAGAGTGGAACGCGGCGTTAGGCTTTTTGTCAATGCGTATTCTTCTTTAGGATTTTTTGTTTTTGTTTGTTTTTTTTTAGTTTCAGCTTTGTAGTTTTTTATTTGTTTTTTTTTCTTATTTTTTTTTATTATTTTATAACTTTTTTTTTTTTTTTTAATATCAAGTGTTTACTCTCAAAATTCACTCTCTTACTGTCAATAAGCTCTAATGTTAAGCTACTGTTTCATAAGCTCACTTAAGCTCATTTCAGCTCTCACAAGTCTCTAAGCTTGTGATTGAGCTTAATTAATCCTTTAATCCACTTAAACTATAAAAATCAGCTTAATACTTTGATTATTGGACTCTTAAGCTTATGGAAGGGAAGCTAGCCATGGATGAGCTTCCAAGGACTTTACTAGCTTATCCATAAGGATAAGCTAGAGCTAGTAGATAAGCTCATTTGAGCCTTTTAGCCTTTGTTTAGCTAAGGCACTTGTAAGTCTCTTTTACTTTTCTGTCTTTAGTTTTCTTAGAGTAGTTTTGCTTAAATTTGCTTATTAATTGCTTATTTGCTTATCTAGTGGCTTATTTGTACTTATTTCAATCTATTTGTGCTTACTTGATTGATTGTTTTTAGCTTTTGTAGCTTAGATCATAGTTTCTTCATATCTGTCATAAAATCATATAAAAACCAAAAATAATAGTTAAGTTAGTGTAGCTTATTGTTTATTGCTTATTATATGTTTAGGATTGCTAATTAGGTTTATTTTAAGCTATTTTACATCTGGTTGATAAAGATTGATCATTAAATCTCTTATTCATTAGCTAATATGAAATCTGTCAATGTTAAAGGGGTGTTTGGAATAGTGCAGTTTGACCTCATAAGTCAAAGTAACTTGGTAATTTTTCTTTGGTTAGTTTGATTTTCATATTTGATTAAGAATTAAGCAGGTTTGTAGGATTAGTTTGAGCTTAACAACATTTTAAGGCTTATTTCTACTCTCCTGCACCAGGGGAGTTTGTTTTCAAAAAGCTAATAAGAGAATTTTGGATCCAAGCTCTTATGAGCTTGGATTTTGTTTGTGTTGTGTTCAAACACTTTCAATTTGAGAGTGTAATGCAGGTTTTACCCTTAAGGTAACCTGCAAGTTGTTTTTGTCATTTCACCAAGTACACTAACAGTTTTAATAGCAGTTAAAACTGTTGTCCTTTTAATCAAATTTAGGATAGCTTAAGTTAGTTTTAGACTTTAAAATTCAAAAGATAATTAGATTACATATAGGATTAGATAGATTAAAACTTACTTTCACATTTCTAGCTTATTTCTTAGGGTAATTTAATTTTAAAAGTTCATCAAAAGTCCTAAAAAAATCAAAAATAGTAGTAACTAAGTTTTAGCTCTTAAACTTAGATTTCTAGCTTATAGTATTAGTTTTTATCATTTATATTTGTAGCTTATTAATAGAGTAATTAGATTTCAAAAGCTTAGCTTCTGTCATAGCTTATAGAGCTTTTTAGCTTATTTAGATTTTGAGTTTTTAATGCTTATTTCTGAGTTAGCCTTTTAGATCATCAAATTAAGTTAGCTTATAGTGTTCTTAGCTTAGGTATCTTTTAAAATTTAGTTGCTAGGTATCATAAGCTATCTAGGACAGCTTTTGGTTTGTAATTTGGTGCTTATTTGGATCCTTTATGCTTATTTTAGTGTAAACAAGCTTTTAAGCTCTCAACAAGCCACTTTCTGTAAACAGCTTTTTCCAAAGCTTTTTGAGTGCTAATTTCTAGGTTTCAGCTTAAGGTGTCTTCATTAAAATTGTTTAAAATAGTATCCTTTACAAGCTTGAGCTTTTAGTTTACAAAAATAAAAAAAATAAAAAAGGGGTGCTACTCAGACTTGAACCCACGACCTCCAACTCACAACACCAATGCTTTAACCATCTTGCTTCATTAGCTCATCCATTCATCTCTCTCACCATTTAATACTTGAACACATTTTTATTTTCCTTTTTATAAATAAGTCGTAGCCCATATTGGCTTATTCTTAGCTTTTTAGATAAGCTGAATCTTTGTTCTTAATTTTCTCTTATTCCTTGTTAGATTTAGGACTTTTCCTGATTTTTTGGTATTTTTCCCTTTAATATTTTATTTTTAATCATTTTTCTTAGATTTAAATTTTCGAAATTTATTTAAAAATATAAAAATAACTTTTAAAAAGACAAAAAAATAGTTTTTAGTTTTAGAAAAATTACTTTTAGTTTTACATTCAGAAAAATCATTTTTACCTCTTTTAGATTTTTATTTTCCTTTTTAAGCTTTTAATCTTAATTTTAAAAATAGGATTTTATTATAAAAAATAGTTAAAAATAGTTTTCTGAGTTTTTATAGTATTTTAGACTTTTCTAAGTTTAAAAATCATTTTTTAGAATTTTTAGGACTTAATTTGCTAATTTCTAGGATTTAAATAGATTTAATTAGTTTTTAATTCATAATAAATTCAAAAATTAATAAAAAAAATAATTCCCTTTTTCCTAAAATTTTCTCTTGCCTTAATTTAGGTTTAGAAATTTTATTTGCAATTTTAGGAGTTAAATTTAGTATAGTTGTTTATTTGTCGCGTTTTATTTGTTCCCGTTAATTGTTTTTGTGCTTAATTGCTTTAGTTTTCTAATTTTAATTGTTGCTTTTAATTAGTAGATATAGATAATCAAATCAATCTTTGTTTTAATTCAAATCATTGTCCAAACTAGAACGTGGTCTCAATTTCACAAATCGTTGGGAAAACGACCCGTGGAATCATACTTCCCGGTTAACATACGTATTATATTATATTATATATATTTTGAAGATTTTCCTTTTTACCTTTGTCCTCAAGGGTAATCTGGTAATTTTCCATCGTATATTATATATTATATTTTTACGTATGTTAGATTCTGACGAATCAGTATTCTATGATTTCCACAAAAATGAAACCTAAAGCAGACATTGGTATCTTCATTGGTTATTCAGAAACATCCAGAGGGTTTCGAATTTATAACCATCGCACCAAAAAGATTATGGAAACCATCCACGTCAAATTTGACGAACTTACAGCTATGGCTTCTGAACACGATAGTTTAGAACCTGTTTTTCAATGAGTCATTAATGATGATAAACCAGCAGAATCCAAGAATATTCCATCTAAATAAGATTTGGATAATTTTTTCGGGCGAATGTATGAAGAATACTTTGAGAAGAGCCCTTCTGAAACGTCCATCAATTCCGCTGAACAACAAGTTCATAATCATGAAGGCTCACCTTAGACATCTTCAATTGTTGTTGAAGAACACGAGGCTCATCCCATTGTAACTACATCCGAAGAACAAACTTCTCCAATCTCTTTGAATGAGGCTGATGAATTCAATCAAGAAGACTCTATAGATTTTGATGGTAATACGATCTTTGTTCCATATGGTGCTCCAAACTTTGAGGAGGCTGAGTCATCTACAACAGCTCTAGACCCATCAAATATGTATGAGTTCTACCAAGTACAACCTTCAACACATATTTGGCTTAAAGCTCATTCTTTAGAACAAGTAATTGGTGACTCATCCAAACCTGTGATGACTCAACAAAGACTTCAGACTGATTCTGAGGTATGCATGTATGCATTAACCTTTACAACCCTTGAACCAAAGAACATTAAAGAAGCCATGTCAGATCACAGCTCGATAGAATTAATGCAAGATGAGTTGCATCAATTCGAGAGACTAGATGTTTGGGAACTAGTTCCTAGACTAGATGGAAAGAATATAATTGCTGTTAAATGGCTCTGGAAGAACAAAAGTGATGCAGAACATATTGTGATTCAAAAAAAATCTCGTCTTGTTGCAAAGGGTTACGAGCAGGAACAATGCATCAATTTTGAGGAATCCTTTGCTCTTGTAGCTCGTCTTGAAGCCGTTCGAATGTTCATTGCTTTTGCTGCACATAAAAATATTACAGTCTTTCATATGGATGTCAAGACTGCATTTCTCAATGGTCCATTAAAAGAGGAAGTTTATGTTAGCCAACCTGATGGATTTGTTGATCCAGACTTTCCAAACCATGTCTACAGGTTGAAGAAAGCTCTATACGGTCTCAAACAAGCTCCACAAGCATGGTATGACAAACTGTCTTCATTCATAATCGAACACCATTTTGCTAAAGGTATTGTTGACCCGAATTTGTTTACATGACATCACGAGGGAGATATTTTACTTGTCCAAGTATATGTCGATGACATTATTTTTAGGTCTACTAATCTAGATTTTTCAAAACGATTTGCAAATATTATGAAAAATAACTTTGAAATATCTATGATGGGTGAACTAAAGTTCATTCTTGGACTTTAAGTTCATCAATCACGCCGTGGCATATTCATTAATCAGTCACAATACACAATTGAGCTTTTAAAGAAACTTGGTATGGTTGAATGTGTCTCCATAAGCACACCTATGGCCACTAAGAGACTAGATGCTTTTAAAGAAACTTGGTATGGAGGGCTCATGTATCTAACAGCCAGTCGCCTAGATATTGCTTTTGCCACCTTTGTTTGTGCTCGTTATCAAGCACGTCCTACGGTCAAATACTTTAAAGAAATTAAGCGGATCTTTCGGTACCTAAGACAGTCCTATAACACGGGCCTATGGTATCCGAAGGATTCCGGATTTGAACTAATTGCATATTCAGAAGCAGACCATGCAGGATGTAAAGACGACTACAAAAGCACATCAAGAGGCTTACAATTCTTAGGTGAAAAGCTCATGAGCTGAAGTTCTAAAAAGCAAGATTGTAATGCGATGTCTATAGCTGAAGCTGAGTATGTATCATTGTCTGCGTGTTGTGCACAAGTCATCTGGATGCGAACACAATTACTGGCCTATGGATACAAGTACAACGAAATGCTAATGTATTGCGATTCAAAGAGCGTTATTGCTATTTCATGCAATCCAGTTCAGCATTCGCGTACAAAATATATAGACATCCGATATCATTTTATTAAAGAACATGTTGAAAAAGGAATGGTGGAATTATACTTGTCGGAAGAGAATACCAACTTGCGAATTTATTTACTAAAGCTCTTCCCAAAGAACGATTTGAGTACTTAGTTCATCACATTGGTATGAGATGTATGACTCCAACACAGTTGGAAAGTCTGGCAAGTTATCTTCTTGAAAAAGATCATACATCAAACTTGTAAATAAATTATCCAAAAACAAAATAAAAATTGAAAAATATAAAACCCAAAAAGATTTTCTTGATATTTTTCAAAAACAAAATAAAAATTGAAAAATATAAAAACCAAAAAATATTTTCTTGATGTTTTTAAAAAAAAAATCAAAAAAAATAAAAATAAAAAATGTAAAAGGACAAAAACATAACTTAATCAAAATGACATGTCTTCTCATTACAATCAGATTCATGATTCGATAATTGCTTTCATTGTCAATACTGGATCATGATATGAAGGGGAGTTATTTTGATAACAAATGTGCTCTCATTTTTAAAACATGTGTTTTTGTGATTCCATTTCACGTACATGACCTGCATTTTAAGTTCACATCGCTTTCAAAATCCAATAAAAATAATGATCTCTCGAATATTTGATAGATTTTAATGAAATGGTATATTTTCGAGGGGGAGTTTTTCTTTATTTTTCTACAAATTTGAACTTTGAAAAAGGAAAAAAATTCCAATATCAGACTAATTGTGCAAAGGGATCATACTCCAAAGGGGAGTTTTTGAAAATTTTTGGTAATAAAAAGGTTTCAAAAACCACAAGGGTCAAAACTGTCATTTTTCAAAACAAAATTCGGAAGGAAAACCACAAGGACTGAAAGTATCACTTTCCAAACTTCAAAATTCGGTCGGTATAAATAGAAATTAAATTTCATTTCTTAATGAGAAAAAAGGAAAAATCAAAACTTTAATTTTGAGTTCATAACAACGATCACAACTTTTTCTCTTCTCAAACGTAAGTATGTTAACGAATAGCAGGTTTTGGAAAGCTGTATTAATGGTGTTCTTGAGATCGAATTTAAATTCGATAAGTATTAGAGTTTCTGAATTTAGTTTTTTTTATTATTAATGATAATATATTTAGGCTTAATAATGCTATTAATGATTTTTGTGTATAGTTAATTGTAATTTAAACTGATAAAACTCCAAAAATCTCAAATTTGACATATTGGTCAAAATTCGCAAGTCTTCATAAGTTGTCAAAATTGATATAATCTTGACTTTTTGACTAAATCTTGGACAAAATGGACTTAGTATGATATAAAAAGAATAAGAAGATTGAGTTTGTTGAAATAATTGGTAAAAAGTTCATTTTCGACAAGTCAGACTTGAAAAGGATCAAATTCGGAAGTCAAAAACTTAAAAAGTCAAAATTCGGAAGTCAAACTTGAAAAAAGTCAACTTTCAATTTCAGAAGTGTCAAATTTGTTGCTAAACGCACAAAATTTTTGGGAGCCTTACTAGATTTAGTGTGTGATAATGATAAATGTCGAAATGTGTTGTCTAAAGCTCGAATGTCTGTAACAAGATCAGTATCTCATGTGAAGGTGAATTTCAAACGTTTGTGAAAAAAGTACCACACAAAATTAAAAACAATTGATCAAGTTTTGATGCATTTTATGCTTTGTGTCAAATATGTCTATTCTCAATTGTTTAAGTGGTCTAAGTCATGTCCGGTTACGACCATTTTTGCATTGAACGGAATGAGGAGTGAGTGACTTAGTGACCATTTAGTTGTTATGTTAGAAGTGTTTGTTTACATGGTATAAGATTCATTACAAGAAGCAAAAATGAAGAATTTTAAAATAACTAGAGTCTGATAATTCAATTCTCAATTGTTTAAGTGGTCTAAGTCATGTCCGGTTTTGATCGTTTTCTACAATGAACAGAATGAGGAGTGAGTGACTTAGTGACCATTCAGTTGATGAATTGGGTTTGATTGATCCTATGATTAAAAAACAAAAGCTTTTGTACAAATGCTTTTTAAAAGAGTTCTCAAAATTTTGTATTGTGTCAAAAATGGTACTCTTTCACAAAAAGTTTTAAGAATATGAATAATATCTCATCAATTTCTCAAATATGAGTCTTATTCAAAATTAGAGAGTATCTTTATTATTCTTGAAAGAGTATCATTTCACAAAGAATTTCTGGTGAGGATATTATAAACAGACAGAGAGACAAAAATCATACGCAAAAAATCAAATCTGAAGTGTGTTCGAAAAAGAAATGCCATAACACACAAAAAGAGAAATCAAAAGAAAATGCGAATAAAGCTTATGGCATGTGCGAAAAAAATCAAGAAAAAAGCGTATTGCATGTGCCAGAACATATAAAACATACAGAGCGGAAAGAGACAAAAATGTCATATAAAATTGTTTGTTATCTTACATCTTGTCATCAATCATTCAGAATTCATCATGGCACAACCATAAAGACAATCTGATGTTCATCAAGACGAGTTGTGTCCACCCAACAAACGATATGCTATCATGGATGCCAACAAAAAGATGGATCTTGACAATCCATTGTGTCCAAATGAAAGCAGAATCCTGGCAAACATTCTTCAGAACCATCCACTCAGATTCAACATTGCTACTTCTTCATCAGTACCATGGATATACTTGGGGCAGTTCTAGCATACTTTGAAGGAAGATGGCTCAACGTATAGGCTTAAGTTTGTGCTTGACATGAAAGAGCTCACTCTAACTCTTGATGATTTCAGGACAATATTCCAACTACCTTAAGCCACAGACAACAATCAAGAACACTTTGTTGTTGCACCAAAATTTTCAGAGATGGTTTTGTTTTATATAAACGATCTTGGTTTTACACTGGAATTGAGATTGACATCCAACTTCAAGACAACAGGACTCGTACAACCATGGCAGACACTTGGCAAGATATTTGCTCGATGTCTTACTACTGGTTTTGATCAATAGCCTTTGCAGATAATGCAGATGTTGTATTGCTTTATCAATAACATACATGTTGACTATGCTAACTTGCTTTGGGAAGGACTTCACAACACACTCAAACATCCATCAACACTGATTCCTTATCCAAGATTCACAAAGCTTATAGTGAGTCACTACATGACTACTTTCCTTGAGATCTCGAGAAGAGCTCGTGATAAGTATCACAATTTGGACAATGATATAATGGTTAAGGACATATTCAATTCAGGGAAGCATAAGGACAGAGTTGGAATGAAAATTTCGAGTTGGATGATAACCAATGAAATGAAGCTTACGAAGAACTATCGGATATATGCTGCGGTGTTTGAGGTAGATGTTCCTACGACTCAGTCACAACTGATTGAGTCTATCCAGGGAATGCATATGACAACTAGCGCCCCTAGGTCATCTAACCCTGATACGAATGAAGGAGAATCAAGTGCTCTATGAAAGTCTACTGTTATTATACTTCGTATTCCTAAAAGATGATCAACTCGACTTACACCACCAACACCAATCCAAAATACCGCTGAGGCTGATGACATAATATTACAAGATACAATTCAACTAAGCTTTGCTGAGCAGAAAAGTCATGATGAACTTGAAGCAAAGAAAAATGTACAAAAAGTTAAGGAGCACTTGATTGCTGAAGAGATTGAGAAATTGGTTGAAGGAGCAGAGAATGTAGAAAATGTTGAGGTTAATAGTTCTACCCTTAGGCAAGATGATAATCAAACTGTTCCCGACACTAGGTTAGCGCCCAGGAGTAATAAGGAAAGTCCAGAGGTGGAGATAACTGCTACTGAACACTTGTAAATGTTATTGAAGAGGAGGAAGAGTCAGCAGAGGATGATTATAAGTTGAGAAGAAGGGAAAAGGGGAAGCATGTAGAGGAGTCTAGGAGTACACCACTCCCACAACAATTAGATCCCCTATGACTCATTTTACTCTTATATCTTCGGATACTAAGAAACTCCAGGAATTGACGGTAACTGACCCACCACCTTCATCTTCAACAAAATCATCATCTTCACCAAAAATCAAATTATCTGTTACAACCCGACTCTTATCCTTGTTTAAACCCAAACCAAGACACTTTAAATGATACAAGAGTTTCTTTGATGAATTGCAAGGATGCTATGGGTATTTGTTTGAACATCTAAAGACAAAGTTCATGCCGAGAAAGAAGTTTAATGTGCTTGCTCAACATCTACAAGAAATCATTGAAGAGTCGTTGCCCATAATGGTAGATGAACGAGTCAAGGAGCTTACAAAGACACACGTACCAGTATATGTTACACAGGATTGGAAAGATAACAGAATCAAGAGGATGTGGCAAAGATGATTGTAGATACAATAAAGCAAGAACACGAGAATCTTTGAACATAAATTTCTTCGCAAATTACCCATGCTATCACTAACCATATTCCTACTCATGTTGATTCATCTGTTAGGAATTACATGTCAGGTCATATTTTGCATGTGCACCTAACTCAAGCCACTCCAGCTTCTACATAAGAACAACAATACCAATTATATCTAACCATGAGAGACAATCCTCGGTTGCAACAGGATGACTTACCCATTTGGCTCACACTCAAGTAGAAGTTTGAAAGACTTCATGTATCAGATACTCCTTATAGACCTTCTGCCGTTTGTCCAAGAGATCAGGACGATCCTTATGATGATGCTTATCCTGAGGGGGAGAATAGTGCAAAGAGGCAGAAGACGTCTGAGCATGGAACCTATGTGTTTTGAGTATCATCATCCGGTCAAGACTTTGAAAGTGAACCATGTCAATCAATGTCAGGTAATTAATGTTAAGAATAAAGGCCTCTCAAGTTTCTATTGCTGGTTGAAGAAACTACTACTGGTGAAGATTAGAAAAAACAGTCTAAGTTATTAATATTGTTAGTGTTATAGTTAGTACTGCCAGTACAAAGTGTTAGTACTCTCAGTTTATTAATACTGTTAGTTATAATAGTTAGTACTGTTGGTTATTGATAACGCTCAAATTATACATGTTTCTCTATACGCATTATCAATGTTTATATATATATATATATATATATATATATATATATATATATAAATTGGTTAAATATAAGAACTTTTGGTATAGAATAGAGTATATTTGCTATTGTAGGTTCTTGGAACATGTCGTGGAAGAAAACACTAAGATTTGAAGCATAAATGAAGAAATAACTCATGCTGAATGTTTCCCGACACATGTTCACTGTTTTGACCATAACTCGGTCATACAAACTCCATTTTAGTTAATTCAAGCGGCCACGTAAAGAGAATTCAATTATCTACAACTTTAGAAAAGGCCATCTACTGAAACAACCCAAAGTACCGCGCACTTTGAAATAAGTGCAACACACTTTTCCATCAGAACTGAAATTTAAGAGAATTAAATGCAATTCAATGCTAAGTGCATTAACTCATAAGGTGTTGCGCACTTTTATGCAAGTGGGGCGCACTTTGGCCTCGAAAAAGCCTATATAAAGCCCATTTTACCTCTCATATCACACACATCTCGCACACAAACTTCTATCTTACACACACACAATCTCTATAGCCTTTGGAGAGGAGGAAGGAGTAGTGAGGGTCTTTGGACCCAATGATCCAAACACCCCTCTAAACCGCCATGCCACCACCTCTCTCAACCATAAACTACCACTAAAACACATATTTCCAGAAGTTCTACATCATATTTAGA